>MU700290.1:0-17898 GCA_026770625.1 Nicotiana glauca
AGATAAAATGTACGTTGGTGCTCGGCAAGTATGGTCGGGTGCTAGTCATGGCCCTCCAGTTTGGGTTGTGACATACACATAAAATTCTGTTATTTTGAACACACAAATACTTATTTTGAAATACTACCCTAACTACATGACATATTTTTTTTTTCCGGTGCATTCTTGCAAGATCTTTTGTTATGCCCTTCACCTCCACAGCTTCCACATGACAACTTGTACTTCTTTGACTTTAGTTCATCATATATTTTGTATCTTTCCTTTTGAGGTCTTCCTGGCTGCTTTTTCTCTCCTGTAGGTGGATTTACTACTTCATCAGATATATGTTTTGGCACATTCCATTTGCTTTCATCAGGAAGGGGATTTACTGGTATTTTATATGTACGGAGTAGGCTCTCCCTTGTGTAATACGGCGAGCAATAGTTTTCATATCCTTTGTTCATGTCCCTTAAAGCTGCCAAAGCATGCGCACATGGAAGTTCATCAAGTTGGAACTGGACACAAGTACATTTCTTGTTTTCAAGACACACAATGTACCGCTACACTATCTATCACAGTATGGATATGATCTATTGAAGCCCTCACCTACAATTACATAACAAACAGAAAGAAAAATATTTACAATTCATAAAAATAGATTATCTACAATTTATCTACAACTTATTTACAATTTATCTACAAATGATCTACCATCTACAAATTAACTACAGTTTTTCTACAATTTATCTACAATCTGGAAATACTGTATATTAAAATATTATTATTCTGCATAAAATAAAGAGATCTTACCCTAAGTTTTTGAGATAATATACTGTTTTTCTCCAATTCTTTGTTGAACTTGTATCCAAGGTATGTGAAAGTACCCTTTGCCTTCATGTCACGACCCAATTTCCAAACCCGGTTGTGATGGCGCCTCTCGTGAAGACAAGGCCAGCCAACTAACCCCAATTCGTCTCTTTAACAATTATTAAACATAAATGAATAGATAAATACAACTTAACGACAATAATAACCGATATTTACAACCCAACACAACCTGACCGGGGTGTCAAAAGTCACCAGCATCTAAAGAAGTCTGAACACAGCTACAGGGTCAATAATATACAAAATAAAATCTGGAATCAAAAGACGAAGTCCGGTTCCACGAACGCTGGCGGTCACCTTGCTCAGCTAGTATAGTAATACCTTCAATCAGCTAATAACCCGCTACCGGGTGAACAATACCTGCAACTGCACGCGAGGTGCAGGGAGTAAAGTGAATAATCCAACTCAGTGAGCAATAAAACTAAATAATAACTGAGTGGCAAGAAATCACGTAAGGCAACCAATATGCTATACAGAAGCTAGGTACAATCTCTGAGAAAACCGTGAAATCAGTGAAATTTTTAGAAATGTTACAGCTCAGTTCAAATCTCTTTTGAAAATGGTCTTTTCAATAGTTACGAAAACTATTCAAAATAGTTAGTGCTGATTAGCATAGAAAATCCGCTCCTCGAGCAAAAATACCACAGTGTAGCAGGTGAAAATGTAAATAAGTATGCAAGGTGAGCACATAAAAGTTCGCCCCTCGGGCACACCTCAAAACAGTACCAGCCCCTCAGGCTCAATATCAATCGCTCAAGACATTATCAGCCCCTCGGGCTCAGTATCAGATCACTCAGAACGATATCAGCCTCTCGGGCTCAGTATCAGTCATACAGTAAAACATCAGCCCCTCGGGCTTACTCTCAATCACATGGGTACCCTCGCTCACTGTGGGTGTGTAGACTCCGAAGGGGCTCCTACAGCCCAAACTCTATATCATCATAAGGCCTGAAAGCCTGTACATATCAATATGAGGCCTGAAAGCCTTCTCACAATACACTCGAGGCCTGAAAGCCTCCTCACAATGCACTCGAGGCCTGAAAGCCTCCTCACAATACACTCGAGGCCTGAAAGGCTCTTCACATCACTCAACCTATCCTCACACATGGACCTCGGCTTCAATCAGTCCAAAAATAATCATCAGCCCCTCGGGCATCAGTAAAAATAATAATGCTCAGCTCAAACAATAGTTCAAATGTCAGTTAAAAAACTCAAGGTTGAGTAAAAATATAGATGAGTTCATGAAACAGTGCAATTCAAATGGACTGAGTTCAAATAATATTTCAAATAGTGAGGAAAACAGTGATGATAGCTCATAAGGAGTTCAAACAGTCGACAATAAGACCCAAATTTGGCAATAAGCCCAAGTCATAGTGAAAAACAACAAGTCATAATTAAATACGCGGTAAAATTAACAACCAGGATTGAGCAAGTCACAATACCCAACGGTGCTCTACCCCACGCTCTCTATCCGGCGTGCAAGTTACCTCAATATAGCACTATGGGTGCAAATCTGGGGCTTCAAACCCTCAGGATATCATTTACAATCGTTACTCACCTCGAACCGGCGAAATCTCTAGCCCCCGACACCTTTGCCTCTCAAATCGGCATCCACATGCGTTGAATCTAACCAAAATTAGAGCGAATACATCACAATACGCTAAGGGAACAATACCCAATCGAAAACAATCAAAAAATAGCAGAAAACTCGAAACTAGCAAAACCCGAGCCCCGGGCCCACTTCTCAAAAATCTATAAAATTCACATCACCGGATTCCTCGTCTCGCCACGAGTCTATACATATCAAATTTACCAATATCGGAGCTCAAATTCTCCCTCAAATCCCAAATTTAAATCTCAAAATCCCAAGCCCTAATTCATCAATTTTAGGCTTAATTCCATGAATTTCTAGGTTAATTTCATATAATAATCATGTTTCTAACTCAAAAATCTTACCTCCAATAAATTCCAGTCGAAATCCTCTTCAATTGCTCCCAAAAAGCTCTCAAGATGCTAAACAATGGAGGAAAATAATACATAACTCGCGGAGCAAATATTTAATATTCAGCCCAGCACTTTCACTTATGCGGTCCCCTTCTCGCTTCTGCGGGACCGCTTCTGTGGGACCGCTTCTGCGCCTTTTCTTCCGCTTTTGCGGAAATTCCGCTCTCGAACCAAACCGCTTCTACGATCACCACATCGCATAAGCGATTTTGCTTCTGCGGCTACACTATCGCTTTGGCGGAACCAGGCGCCCAGGCCTCCTCATCGCTTCCGCGGTCAATCCATCGCTTAAGCAGCCTCACTTTTGCCGTTCAAATTCCGCAGAAGCAGAAATACCAGAAGCAGCAACACTTTTCCCTTTTCACAAGTTCAAAACTTCCCGTTAATCATTCGAAATCACCTCGAGGCCCTCGGGACCTCAACCAAAAATACCAATACGACCTAAAACATTATTCAAACTTGTTCCAATCATAAAAACACCCACGATTAACACTAAAACCATCAAATCCAAGCCTAAGTTCTTCAAAAACTTCTGAAACACGCATTCGATCAAAAACCCGACCAAACGACGTCCGAATGACCTGAAATTTTGCACACATAACCAAAATCACCTAACGAAGCTACTACAACTCTCGGAATTCCATTCTGACCCTCGGATCGAAATCTCACCTATCAACCGGAATTTGCCAAAATACTAACTTCGCCAATTCAAGTCTAATTCTACTCTGGACCTCCAAAATTAATTCCAATCGCACTCTTAAGTCACAAATCACTTACCGAAGCTAACCGAATTATTGGAAATCATATCCGAGCCTACTAACTCATAAGTCAACATCCGGTTGACTTTTCCAACTTAAGCCTTCCTTAAAGAGACTAAGTGTCTCATTTCTTATCAAAACCAATTCAAATCAACTCTAACACACCACATACCAATAACGAAATATGAAGAAGCGTAAAATGGGGGAAACAGAGTGGTAACTCCTGAGACGACGGGTTAGGTCGTCACATTTTCCCCAATTTAAACCATCGCTCATCCTCGAGCGTACCCAGAGTTGTACTAGAATCAATCCCAATAGCTGAATGACCTTACCAAGCATATACCCGGGGTGATCCCTCATCACCCTATCTTGCATAGGTCCGATCACACAATATAGCTGAAATTTTACAGTCCATCTAAACCATAAACCGTAGAACCACATTGCACTTTCCGAAATCATACACAAGACCAGAACATCATATCTATATTCAGAATAAGCCCAAACCAGCTGTAATAACCCATACCTGCAACCTCAGGTGAAATCATATGATATACCACATAATCCAAACAATCGAAACAGTAGCTTCTATTCACAGCAGTTGCCCATAATAACCAAATACCGATAGAAGACCTTTTATTAGCTAAAGTCTTATTCCAACACTTTCATATACTGCCAATGATAAATGAAACACGCAATAAACCGTAACCATTTCTCAAATCAACCACTCATGAAGTCACTTCCCTTTTGACTAACACCACAACAAATTCCAAGCCGAACCTCGATATTTTCCTTCTAACAAGCTGAAATCAAACCCGTTTGTACTCATTAGTGACCCCAACGATCATCTCGAATCCAACACACCACTCTGGTGATATGACACCTCAATACAGGCCTACGTCACAACTTGCATAATACGCGCACCAATAAGAAACGGTCTGAACATACTCAAATCATGAAAAATGACTCAAACAAAAGAGCTTTTCCCCAAGCTCATCAATACCATTACAAAACAAGGCTGAGACCCCGTCTCACATCATAGAAATAGAATACCTAAATCTACCCGGAAGGGTCATACCCCCACGTGGCCTTGCCACAATGCGCGATCCTATCCAAACACTGTTATACATGAAACACCTCAAGTCGTTATGCTCAAAATCAACAGCCACACACCATTTGATGTCTGGAACCAAAGCAACTCATCACATCCATGGTGAAACAAATAACATATGTCACGCAACCCGATAGGTCATAACTAACACTCCATTTACCGAGCAACACCCAATTACTCTTCCCGCTCGACTTCCTCTATGAATTTTCCAATAGAACCGCACAACATGTGCCCATAACCAACAAATCATAACATCTCACAGCACAGAAAAACAACTCATGGATCTCTCCAGATCACTAACAAGCTCAATGACGATCGAATCAACCTATCCCTCAACAATACAATTAGGGGCCAACCAAGCCAACTCAAGCTAAACACGTATCCACATCGACCTACCAACAAACTCATTACCAAGAAAGCCTGAAGCTTCTCCTTACACTACTATAACTCCTGTCAGAGCCGTATGATACGGTGCCCGGCACCAAATCAATACCGAAATCCACAGTCTCACCCGGCGACATGACCGGCCACAAGAAACGCATCCGAAAAGTCCCTCAATACAGGAACTGAATCAATGGTAGAAACCTCTGCACTGACATCCATAAGAAGGCCCAATTAAGAAAGGCAGTTCTCCCCAGCCATCCGCTGGTCTTTGGAATACAAACCACTCTGCTAGAACATAATCTGATGCACCTCGCCACGCAACCTGTGGCATTTTCCGACATGGCCCATAGCACAATAGTCTAGAATAACCTAACACTCGGACAACCAGTCTACACCCCAATATCATATCCAAAATCTAACATACCAAGCAAAGAAAGATCCATCCAGACCTTCAATTCCCAATAACCACTAAACGGTGCCGATACAGACGATCTACAACCACTGCATAGCCTGAACACGAGAACTCTCAGTCTCCAACTCCATATAGCCGTATGAATACATATCACACCTCAAGTACCCAATCATTCCATGGAAGATATTCTAAAATTCCCCTGTGCCATCAAACAAACTCAGATATCAGCAGTCGATCTAGCAAGAAAGTGCTGCAATACTACCGAAGTATCATTAGTCAAATCACATTACCCTTCTTCCGAGACATGTGCTCTCGCCAAATCACTTCCAATTAGCAGTCTGTTTCCTTGATTATCTGAGGCTACCCATTGCCCAAGAGCTTTATGAACTTCCTTTCAGAACTGAACTGTAACTCATCTAGCTAAGAACATCCACTGATCCCATTTGGAAGAAAATCATTACACATCCTATGCTTCGTATGCCCATAGAAAATATATACATATCCAAACCATGGTGGAACCCAACAAGAATTCTTCCCCAATTCTATTTGCACAAGCTAAACTGTCAGGACTGAATCCTTCTAACTAGACTAGACTAAAGAAGCTGTCAGAACTCAAGGGCTTTGCTGCAAAATACCTATAAGGGCTCATTAACTCAAACACATACAAAGAAATTAATCATATCCTTACCATACCGATTCGGTCTACTATCAAGCTATTCCATCTATCTAATTTCCTTTGTTGTTCATCATCCACTTGATATTCTCTCTTGCTGTAGCACCACAATGCCTTAACCCAGGCTTACCACACGAGACCCAAGCACTAGACCATACTGTCGAAGACCTATAAGACACTGAATATTCTCTCAAATATTCCCAGATACACCACATTCCAAAATACTTTACTCTGAAGAACTTCCGGCGAATCTAAGTTCGTTACCTCTTCTTTCCAGATACTAATACATAGAATCCCATAATTAACATAAAAATACCACAAGTCTTGACCTTTTCCAATTAAAACATAGTCTCTGACTACATACACAACCTTAAGACACCTGATTGTTACATGTAAAATCTTGAACACATTAAAACCATTCTCGAGAGTCATTCCCTCTCCTTCAAACTGCCATTTACCTGATCACACGAACAGAACCACCTGTGCCTCAGTAGCATTCTAACATCGTAGGATATGACCTCATCCCAATACAAACAAATATCTTCCTGCTCCATGCGCCGAGCATTCTTTACCAACAACCGCTTAAGACATCCTGTGATTCTCACACATCTACGAAGCACCATATACCCTTTGTCAAAATTTTGCTCCACTCGTTCCATCCTCGACTTAATTTTTGCAACCAGAACTGATTTGCCAGCATGCCTCAGACCTGTACCAACATAACGCATAACTATGCAATCAGCTAATCAGCAGCGACCTCCCCAACTTGGCTCGAAGCCATATATCGGGACACACTTAATAACCCATAATACTTTTACTCTACTGATGCCACAATATCATAGTGAGATTAAACTGAAATCCTCTACAAGTTTGTGAAAACACAGATCGTCTCATACTATAATCCTCTGCAAATCTCGCAGTCATACCCACATCAATTGAGTCCACTATCTTAAGCGAACCGAATTTTCAAATTTCAATACGTACCCTTCAAATACACATGAGATCTTCTAACATACACATAAGGATCATACCACTTAAGAACACTCCGCAGGAGATAACCCACCTGCTTTGCCTCAATTTAGTACTTCAGCATGTCTCCCACCGTCATACCCATTACACAGTCATTTAGTCTTTCCTGTGTCTGAACTCATACTGCCACATGTAATGCACTTCACTCCCCAACTAGGAGACACAAAAATATTCTTCACACGCCCATACTCGGGCCACACATCAAATTACAATAGGAAATGAACACTTAACAGTTCATCTACTGTCCAGCAAACTTCTTTGTCACTATCAAGTCACATAGATACATCTCGCAGTACTAACATACTCATCACATTGATATCCAACCGCCATTCCAGCTAATACGGACAATTCCGAACATATAAGTTCAAAACACTTGCTCACACAATCAGCACCTCGGTGCTCAAGCCATAGGCAAGGATCCGGCCCCAAGTCCTCCAGACTGGCCCAACATAAACTCACGGAGATTACATCCCGCCCCTCAATCGGGGAATCACAAGCCATCAAGGTACATCTGATACTGAGCGCTCATGTGCGCATACGAACACGTGGAAGGAATTTCAGAAGAATCTTTTCAAGCTGAATCATGGACGCACAATAAGAATTCAAGAAGGTGAAGTTCTTCCTAAAGATTCCACAACCTCTCGAGGATAAATACAGACGTCTCTGCACCGATCCGTGAGACTCTACTAAACCTGCTCATGACTCGTGAGACCTAGTAACCTAGGTTCTGATACCAACTTGTCATGACCCAATTACCAAACCCAATTGTGATGGCGCCTCTCATGAAGACAAGGCCAGCCAACTAACCCCAATTTATTTCTTTAACAATTATTAAGCATAAATGAATAGATAAATACAACTTAACGATAATAATAATCTATATTTACAACCCAACACAACCTGACCGGGATGTCACAAGTCACCAGCATCTAAAGAAGTCTGAACACAGCTACAGGGTATATAATATACAAAATAAAATCTGGAATCAAAAGACGAAGTCAGGTGCCGCGAACGCTGGCGGTCACCTTGCTCAGCTAGTATAGTAATACCTTGAATAAGCTAATAACCCGCTACCGGGTGAACAATACCTGCAACTGCATGCAAGGTGCGGGGAGTAAAATGAGTACTCCAACTCAGTGAGCAATAAAAGTAAATAATAACTGAGTGGCAAGAAATCACGTAAGGCAACCAATATGCTATACAGAAGCTAGGTACAATCTCTGAGAAAATCGTGAAATCAGTGAAATTTTTAGAAATGTTACGGCTCAGTTCAAATCTCTTTTGAAAATGGTCTTTTCAATAGTTACGAAAACTGTTCAAAATTGTTAGTGCTGATTAGCATAGAAAATCCGCCCCTCGGGCACAAATACCACAGTATAGCAGGTGAAAATGCAAATAAGTATGCAAGGTAAGCACATAAAAGTTCGCCCCTCGGGCACAACTCAAAATAGTACCAGCCCCTTGAGCTCAATATCAATCGCTCAAGATAGTATCAGCCCCTCGGGCTCAGTATCACATCACTCAGAACAGTATCAGCCCCTCGGGCTCAGTATCAGTCACACAGTACAACATCAGCCCCTCGGGCTCACTCTCAATCACATAAGTACCCGTGCTTACTGTGGGTGTGCAGACTCTGGAGGGGCTCTTACAGCCCTAGCGCTATATCATCATAAGGCCTGAAAGCCTGTATATATCAACATGAGGCTTGAAAGCCTTCTCACAATATACTCGAGGCTTGAAAGCCTCCTCACAATACACTCGAGGCCTGAAAGCCTCCTCACAATACACTCGAGGCCTGAAAGCCTCCTCACAATACACTCGAGGCCTGAAAGCCTCTTCACATCACTCAACATATCCTCACACATGGCCCTCTGCCTCAATCAGTCCAAAAATAATCATAAGCCCCTCGGGAATCAGTAAAAACAATAATGCTTATCTCAAACAATAGTTCAAATGTCAGTTAAAAAACTCATGGTTGAGTAAAAATATAGCCGAGTTCATGAAATAGTGTAATTCAAATAGACTGAGTTCAAATAATATTTCAAATAGTTAGGAAAACAGTGACGATAGCTCATAAGGAGTTCAAACAGTCGGCAATAAGCCCCAAATATGGCAATAAGCCCAAGTCATAGTGAAAAACAACAAGTCATAGTTAAATACGCAGTAAAATCAACAACTGGGACTGACCAAGTCACAATCCCCAACGGTGCTCTACCTCACGCTCTCTATCCGGCGTGCAAGTCACCTCAATATAGCACTATGGGTGCAAATCCGGGGTTTCAAACCCCCAGGATATCATTTACAATCATTACTCACCTCGAACTGGCAAAATCTCTAGCCTGCGACGCCTTTGCCCCTCAAATCAGCCTCCACGCACGTCGAATCTAACCAAAATCAGAGCGAATACATTACAATACACTAAGGGAACAATACCCAATCGAAAACAATCGAAAAATAGCAGAAAACTCGAAACTAGCAAAACCTGAGCCCCGGACCCACTTCTCAAAAATCTATAAAATTCATACCATCGGATTCCTCGTCTCGCCATGAGTCTATACATATAAAATTTACCAACATCGGAGCTCAAATGCTCCCTCAAATGCCAAATGCTCCCTCGTAAATTTTAGGCTTAATCCCATGAATTTCTAGGTTAATTTCATATAATAATCATGTTTCTAACTCAAAAATCTTACCTCCAATAAACTCCAGTCGAAACCCTCTTCAATTGCTCCTAAAAAGCTCTCAAGATGCTCAACAATGGAGGAAAATAATACCTAACTCGCGGAGGAAATATTTAATATTCACCCCAGCACTTTCGCTTATGTGGTCCCCTTCCTGCTTTTGTGGGACCACTTCTGCGCCTTTTCTTCCGCTTTTGCGGAAATTCCTCTCTCGAACCAAATCGCTTCTGTGGTCACCACATCGCATAAGCGATTTCGCTTCTGCGGCTACACTATCGCTTCGGCGGAACCAGGCACCCAGGCCTCCTCACCGCTTCTGCGGTCAATCCATCGCTTAAGCAGCCTCGCTTCTACCGTCCAAATTCCACAGAAGCGGAAATACCAGAAGCAGCAACACTTTTCCTTTTTCACAAGTTCAAAACTTTCCGTTAACCATCCGAAATTACCCCGAGGCCCTCGGGACCTCAACCAAAAATACCAATACCACCTAAAATATTATTCAAACTTGTTCCAATCATGAAAACTCCACGATTAACACTAAAACCATCAAATCAGATCAAATTCAAGCCTAAGTTCTTCAAAAACTTCTGAAACACGCATTCGATCAAAAAACCCGACCAAACGACGTCTGAATGACCTAAAATTTTACACACATAACCAAAATCACCTAATGAAGCTACTACAACTCTCGGAATTCCATTCTGACCCTCGTATCAAAATCTTACCTATCAACCGGAATTCGCCAAAATACTATCTTCGCTAATTCAAGCCTAAATCTACTCCGGACCTCCAAAATTAATTCCGATCGCACTCCTAAGTCACAAATCACTTCCCGAAGCTAATCGAATCACTGAAATCACATCCGAGCCTACTAACTCATAAGTCAACATCGGGTTGATTTTTCCAACTTAAGCCTTCCTTAAAGAGACTAAGTGTCTCATTTCTTATCAAAACCAATCCAAATCAACTCTAACACACCACATACCGATAACAAAACATGAAGAAGCGTAAAATGGGGAAACGGAGTGGTAACTCATGAGACGACGGGTCAGGTCGTCACACTTCAACAATTTCTCTTTCGTCCAACGTTCAAGAAGTGTCCTCATATACTTTAATAGGTCAAATATTGGCAGCTCTCTTGAATATTTTATTACAGCATTCAACGACTCTGCAATGTTTGATGTCATAGTCCAAGTTCTATTTACCTTTGCATGTACTCTTGACCATCTACAATAGCCAATATCATAGAGGTATGATTTAACACGAGGGTCTATCTCTTCAATCTTCCACATCCTTTCATTAAATTCATCCATAGTGTATGACCCTGCTGTAGCAAAGTATAATTCATTTAATTGTAGATGACCCTTCTTGAATTTTGCCCTTATATTTTTTCAAATATGCCACACGCAAGAGCAGTGTGGAATGCCCGGATAGACAACTGATTTTGCCTTCAGGATACTCTCATTCCTATCTAAAACAACACACATTGAAGTTCTTTCACCATATGCTTGCTTGAATTGCTCAAAAAACCACTTCCACGATGCGTCATTTTTCGAATCAACCACTGCATATGCCAAAGGCAATATTGTTCCTACATTATTAATAAAAAATTAATTAATTGGCAGCTTTGAAAATGCATATAAAAATACAAATACATATAAACTACATTATATCTACAAAGATTCTATAATGTTTCTACAATTTATACACTGCCTACAAAATAACCGTAAAATAACTACAATTTTACCTGCTGCATCCATTGTGCTTGCTGTCAGCATAATTCTACTGTAGGCTGTCTTTAAGAATGTCCCATCAATCACTACTACTGGTCTACAATATTCTGAACCACTTATTGATGTACAAAGAGCAACAAATGCATATAAGAAGCATTCATCTGTTGTCTTCTTCAATTTAACAGTTGAACCAGGATACGTCTTCTCAAGAATATAAAAATATTTTGGTAATTTATTGTAGGAGTCAGCCGGATGACCTCTCAATAACTTTAAAGCATTTTCCTTTGCCCTCCATGCTTGCATGTAGCTTAGGATCACTCAGTGTTAGGATAACATGTTATTTTGTATGTCCTTCGGTGTGTAAACTGTCTTAGGATCACAATACTTTGGCATGACCATGCTACCAACTACAACTGCTGTACGTTTGTGTTGTATGAATGTATCGTCCATTAAGGTGCATGTGTGTTGTTGGTTGAAACTCCTGATCTTGAACATGACAGAATTATTAATTGATGTTGCCTTGAAGTGCTAATTACAGTTTTATGCAACGCATATAAGCCAAAAGCTACAAAAAATACATTTATAATAAAGGATATCAATGTAGATGTAAGAAAAGCACTGCTTTGACATAAAGTAACACACTATACAATAGAACTACTTTTCATCTACATATCACAAGGAAAAAACTGTTTATAATGATCTTTTCACCATTAATATCTTCATACCTTCTGTGGCTAGATCTTTTAACCCTGAATTGGAACTTGTACATGAGAGAATAGTGTCTCATTGCATTTGCAATTGTTTGCTTGTCTTTATACACTTGTCCTTCTTCGATAACACTTTGTGTACCTTCAGTTATTATTTCACTTTGATATTCCTCTATAACGGGAGAGGCTGGCATATCAAGTAACTGTATTATCCCGGATGAACCTGCATGAAAATAAAGATAAATAGTGGCATTACAACATTGTAGAATATTTGTAGATAAATTGTAGATGAATAGAAATTTTGTAGTCAATTTTTTTTTGAAATGGATTGTAGCTTATTTGTAGCCTAAATGTAGTAATGGTGTTGATAATCATGGAAACTATATTGCTTTGTACATCCTAAAATTTATTTTTAGTTTATTTGTAGATAAATGTAGCAATTTTGTAGTTATTATCCTAAAATTAGATTTCCATAGAATTTGAAACATAACAAACCTGCATTTGTGTTCTCATTTGTAATAGCTAATTCCATATTGAAATCTCGTACACTTATGAGTAACGGATACGATCCTAAGTTTTTATTCTTCTTTGTTGTCTCCATATATACACCAACCCCCATATTGTTCCTAATCTCTATTGGAGGATAACTCTCATTCACAATGTATTTGATTTCTATAATTTTTTCTGAAGTATCAATCATTAATTGCTCTGCAATTGTAGAAATCAACATATTGTAACTTGCATCCTCATCGAGCACAATGCCATCAACTTGAAATTCTCTAAATCTGCATAGCTATCCCAATTGCCATTAAAAGTAGCATTATTGGGATTTTAGACATGATTGCGTGACATTGCTTAGCTATTCTTCAATTTTTTGTAGATATTTTTTTTTGAATTTACAGAAAAAGATGAAGAACATAATTTTTCAGAAAAGGACGAAGAACAGAGCTTATGAGTTTTGTAGAACTAATTTCTACAATTTAAAAGTGAGCTTCTAATTTCGACGAAATGAGAATTTGAGTTTTTGATTTCTGATTTCGACGCATTGACAATGAGAGAATATCGAAGGATCTCTTTCCGTTATATGATTTGATCTGATTAACCCAAATCTTTTTAGAATATTCTTCTCCTGTATTTTAGCGCAACAAATTAGGGAGTTTCAGCTCATATTAATGAGTATTTAATGTTTGGTATATTAACTGTAGACAAAGTGTGGACATGGCGGGCTATTTACAAATTGTGCACATTTTTGGTAATAAATTTTCATCTATGGTATAGTAATAAAAAAATCTCTAAAACATAATGGGTTAACTTGGGCTCAACCCAAATTGACCCATGAACTAAAATATTTATAACTCAACCCATTAATCTCTGGGCAGGTTGGGCGCATTAGATGAGTTTAGGCTCAAATTATCACCCCTATTGATAACGCAGGACTAGTTGTGAACTTTGTTCTTTTTGATATTTTTGGTGATCGAAACACATTGTCGGCATTAATTTGCACTTACTATGTAGTAACATCGGAAATGGCTAATCATGATAGGCCCTAAATTACCAATCAAGATTATTGCCATCATTTCGTACATAAATTTCTTCATCCCCGTATGAGAAATATTGGGAAGAAATCAGCAACTAGGTCTGAAAAAACTGGGGGATTTGCATTTATACCCGTTTTTTGTATCACGTTTTAACTTGTGTCCGCTTTGAAAAAAATTTAAGCGTACCCGCTTTTTCGCATAACTTCAGCATACGGAGCTGAAGTAGCAAAGACAATCACGCAAAACTTCAGCATTCTAGTAGACGGGCTTGAAGTAGCTAGTGTGCTGAACCAAGTGTGCTGAGATTTTTATTTGTAATTGCTGAACTTAAGCATAGTAGCTGAAGTTTTGTTCTCTATTTGCATTGTTGAAGTTTTTATTTTTGTAACTGGGAACTAGAGCTGAAGTTTTTATTTTGTAACTGGCGAACTTCAGCTCTTTTGTTTTAAGTGTTTGTTTTGTAACTGTCGAACTTCAGCTCTAGAGCTGAAGTTATTTAGTTCATTTGTAAAAACTTCAGCACTATATAAGCAATGGACATTTTATTTCTTATTGCATATAACTATACAAGTAACTTGGTGTTTCCTTGTCATGGGCAAGATGCTAAATTTGTGGTGAATTACTTTCATTTCAGCCTGAAGTTAAGGGCGAAAAAGGACATGGTGTCAAACAATGACCACTTGCAGATCCATTCGTATTTCTTGATTGGAATACAGTAGTGTAAGAAAAGTTTCATCTTATCATCGAACTAGATATGTCTACACAAAATTTTAACAATTGAAGTTCCGTAGCAGCACCAATAGCAGCAGAAGAAAGAAGAAGAAGAAAATTAAGGAGGAGCAGGAGGAGGAGAAAGGGGGCTGAAGTTATTTAAAAAGTGGGTACAAATTAAAATAAATTTAAAAAATAGCATAAGTTAAATGGGAGCGACCAAATAAAACGCCCCATGCCATTTTTACGAAAAAACTTTGGGTCAATTGTATTTTGATTGATCTGCAACGTCCTAAGCCCAAATGCAATTTTCTTTTGTTATGGTTCTATGTACTTTTTTTCCTCTCTTTTGAGATAGTAATATTTTATTACTCAATTTAAAAAATGTTACTAATACAAAATCAATTTAGACCTTTAAATTTGTAGTTTGGTGTGGCTAGTAATGTTTATTGTCGCATAAAAGCAAATGAAACGAAGAGGGTACTTGGTATACCAACTTTAAATAATTTAAAGAGTCCATTAATCAAATGGTCATTTAACTATCCCAAATTATCTCCTAAAGTTATTTTTCCTTCGTTTGTAACAACAAAGTCACTGAACTATGCTTATTGCACTCAGAAGGTCACTTAACTAGATTTTTCAAATTTTGGATTGCTAAATACCTATTTTACCCTATAAATAATAAATATTTATCTTCTTTTTAATTTCTTAAACTTTTTAATTTATATTATAGATTTACCTATTGTCACGACCCCAATCCCAGCCGTGATGGCGCCCAACACAATTGCTAGGCAAGCCCGACCATTTACACTCTCAACCCGAGCATGAAGCTCAAAACCAGTTATTTGAATATTATTAATTAACAATAACGCTAAAAGTTTTAATTGATATAAATATATAGAAACCAAACTGAATATCAGGATAACACCAAATACACTCCCAAAGACTTGGCGGTCATAAGTCTAGAGCCTCTAACAATACAGTGTGACAAGACTCCAAATAATACAATGTCTCAAAACTGCGGAAAGATAATAAAAGGGATAGGGGAGGTGTCGGGCCCTGCGGACGTTAGGCAGCTACCTCGAAAATTCCGGATAAACTCTGAAATCAGCAAAAGCTCATCTAAACTCCCGGTATACCTGGATCTGCACACATGGTGCAGGGAGTAAAGTGAGTACTTCCAACTCAGTGGTAATAGACATATATAATGACTGAAAGTAAGAAATCCCGAAATACCACGATGCAAAGCAACCACTTAGCACATTAAACGACGAAACAACAATAATCAACAACAGATCGACAAATAGATATCAATGCATGAATGCAATGCAATGCACATGACCGATGCGGCGTACAGCCTGATCCATTTGGGTACCCGCGCTCACTGTGGGGGTTCAGACTCCGGAGGGGCTCCTACAGCCCAAGCGCAATGACATAGTAGCATTCGCTGCGGCGTGCAGCCCGGTCCACAATCAGTCCAGTTATATATGCATGCAAGCCACACGGGCACAATCAAGTTTACCATTTTCAGTCCCATCTAACAGGTATTATAGTTTAAGTGATTAAAACCTTAGAAGATTGCTAATCATTTCTAGACAGTATTTAACTCAGGACTGATATCATGAAAACATGCTCAATTTTATGGCAACAGTGATAAAAATCCCTAAGGGATCCAAATAGTTGGCACCCAGCCCAAATATGTTCATAACAATCGAAATAGGATGTTTACCAGCCAATTTCTTGTCAATAACACATTATAGACATCACCCGGACAGATTAAGCCATAGTTCCGTCCACAAAAGACCCCGCACTCACCATAGAGTACGTGTCTCCCCTCAATACAGCGTCACAATGTGAGATACCGGGGTTTCAAACCCTCAGGTCATCATCTACATCTATTACTCACCTCAAGCCGGCCACAAAACTAGTCCGCCATACCTTTTCTCTCAAATCCGCCTCCTCGCGCGTCGAATCTAGTCAAAACCACAATGAATACATTACAATAGGCTAATGGAACATAACCCAATTGAAAGAACTCGAAAAATATCCAAAAATACGAAGTTGGCAAAACCCGAGCCCCCGGCCCACTTCTCGAAAAATTCCAAAATTTACATCACTAGATTCCTCGTCTCGCCACGAGTCTATACATATCAAGTTTAACAAAATCGGAGTCTATTTGATCCCTCAAATTCCAAGTTTACACTTTCTTAGGTTTCAAGCCCTAACCACCATTTTTAACCCTTAAATCCTTGAATTTTCAGTAATTAATTCATGTTTTACACCATAATAACATAATCCGAGTCTATAAATTCATACTTGATGGAATCCCCTTCGAATCCTCTCCAAATCGCCCAAAATCGCCTCTTCCCGAAGTCAAAATATTTTCCTTAACTTCTGAAATTCGCGAATACTGTTTCATTAAAACCCTTCAGAGATTTTGCTTCTGCGGTCATTTACCGCACCTACGGTACCGCTTATGCGACGTATTGACCTATTATGCGGTCACACTTAAAAAATTTGTGGGTCCGCTTATGCGACTCATCATCCGCTTTCGCGGCCCTCCATCGACCGCTTCTGCGGTGTATTATCCGCTGAAGCGACCCCTTAGTCCGCTTATGCGGAATTGCCCTGGGCCACGCCTGACCGCTTATGTGGCCATCCCACCGCATCTGCAGGACCGTTTCTGCGGCTCCTTTTCTATAGATGCGGAAACAACAGAAGGCAGAAGTTTCAGACCTGCAACATCCTTCCAAAATTCCCGTTTAACCACCCGAAATCACATCGAGGCCCCCGGGATCTCAACCAAAAATACCAACACATCCTATAACCTTATTCAAACTTATTCCAATCCTCAACACACGTCAAACAACACTAAAACCAATAAATACATCGGATTCAAGCCTAGTTTTTATCAAAACTTCCGCAATGCGTATTCAATCAAAAATCTGACCAAACGATGTCCGAATGACCTGAAAATTTACAGACATATCCAAAATCACCCTAACGGAGCTATTGCAACTCTCGGAATTCCATTCCGACTCTCGGATAAAAATCTCACCTACCCACCGGAATTCGCCAAAATTAAAACTTAGCCAATTCAAGCCTAATTCTACACCGGAACTCCAAATTCAATTCCGATTTTACTCCTAAGTCACAAATCATCCCCCGAAGCTAACCAAATCACCGGAATTCACATCCGAGCCTTCTAACTATATAGTAAACTTCCGGTTTACTTTTCCAAAACAAGCTTTCCTTTAAGAGACTAAGTGTCTCATTTCCAACTAAAACCAATCCAA
>MU700290.1:23902-59619 GCA_026770625.1 Nicotiana glauca
CAGATAGACAAATAGATATCAATGCATGAATGCAATGCAATGCACATGACCGCTGCGACGTACAACCCGATCCATTTGGGTACCCGCGCTCACTGTGGAGGTTCAGACTCCGGAGGGGCTCCTACAGCCTAAGCGCAATGACATAGTAGTATTCGCTGTGGCGTGCAGCCCGGTCCACAATCAGTCCAGTTATATATGCATGCAAGCCACACGGGCACAATCAAGTTTACCATTTTCAGTCCCATTTAACAGGTATTATAGTTTAAGTGATTAAAACCTTAGAAGATTGCTAATCATTTCTAGACAGTATTTAACTCAGGACTGATATCATGGAAACATGCTCAATTTCATGGCAACAGTGATAAAAATTCCTAAGGGATCCAAATAGTTGGCACGCAGCCCAGATATGTTCATAACAATCCAAGTAGGATGTTTACCAGCCAATTTCTAGTCAATAACACAGTATAGACATCACTCGGACGGACTAAGCCATAGTTCTGTCCACAAACGACCCCGCACTCACCATAGAGTACGTGTCTCGCCTCAATACAGCGTCACAATGTGAGATACCGGGGTTTCAAACCCTCAGTTCATCATCTACATCTATTACTCACCTCAAGCTGGCCACAAAACTAGTCCGCCATGCTTTTCCTCTCGAATCCGCCTCCTCGCGCGTCGAATCTAGTCAAAACCACAACGAATACATTACAATAGGCTAATGGAACATAACCCAATTGAAAGAACTCGAAAAACACCCAAAAATACGAAGTTGGCAAAATCCGAGCCCCGGGCCCACTTCTCGAAAAATTCCAAAATTTACATCACTAGATTCCTCGTCTCGCTACGAGTCTATACATATCATATTTATCAAAATCGGAGTCCATTTGACCCCTCAAATTCTAAGTTTACACTTTCTTAGGTTTCAAGCCCTAACCACCATTTTTAACCCTTAAATCCTTGAATTTTCAGTGATTAATTCATTTTTTACACTATAATAACATAATCCGAGTCTATAAATTCATACCTGATGGAATCCCCTTGGAATCCTCTCCAAATCGCCCAAAATCGCCTCTTCCCGAAGTCAAAATATTTTTCTTAACTTCTGAAATTCGCGAACACTATTTCATTAAAATCCTTCAGAGATTTCGCTTTTGCGGTCATTTAACCGCACCTGCGGTAACGCTTATGAGACGTGTTGACCGCTTATGCGGTCACACTTAAAAATTCGTGGGTCCGCTTATGCGACTCAGCATCTGCTTTTGCGGTCCTCCATCGACTGCTTCTGCGGTGTATTATCCGCTTAAGCGGAACTGCTGAAGTGACCCCTTAGTCCGCTTATGCGGAATTCCCCTGGGCCACGCCTGACCGCTTATGCGGCCATCCCACCGCATCTGCGGAACTACTTCTGCGGCTCCTTTTCCACAGAGGCGGAAACAACAGAAGGCAGAAGTTTCAGACCTGCAACATCCTTCCAAAATTCCCGTTTAACCACCCGAAATCACACCGAGGCCCCCGGGACCTCAACCAAAAACATCAACACATCCTATAACCTTATTCAAACTTCTTCCAATCCTCAAAATACGTCAAAAAATGCTAAAACCAATAAATACATCGGATCCAAGCCTAGTTTTCATCAAAACTTCCGCAATGCGCATTCAATCAAAAACCCGACCGAACGATGTCCGAATGACCTGAAAATTTGCAGACATATCCAAAATCACCTAACGGAGCTACTGCAACTCTTGGAATTCCATTCCGATCCTCGGATCAAAATCTCACCTACCCACCGGAATTCGCCAAAATTCAAACTTAGCCAATTCAAGCCTAATTCTACACGGGAACTCCAAATTCAATTCCAATTTTACTCCTAAGTCACAAATCATCCCCCGAAGCTAACCAAATCACCGGAATTCACATCCGAGCCTTCTAACTATATAGTGAACTTCCGGTTGCCTTTTCCAAAACAAGCTTTCCTTTAAGAGACTAAGTATCTCATTTCCAACTAAAACCAATCCAATTCTACCCGATCAACTCAAATACTGATATTGAAACATAGTGAAGCATAATATGAGGAAAACGGGGCGGTAACTCACGTGACAACGGGCCGGATCGTCACACTATAGAATAAATAAATATTATTTATAAATTAAAAAATAAAAATATTTAAACATATATAATACTAGAATAACAAAATAATTAGCATAGTAAATAAATTAATTAGAATAATTTGTTCGTATTAATAATTTTAGTATTAACAACAAAAATTTATTCTTTACACTATTCAGAATGAAAGAAATTAAAGGTTGTAAGATATATATTCCATGCACGTAATATAAGAATTATTATTTAAATAAAAAAATATTTTTATAATATATATTATATATTCCTTAATAATGGAAGTCTTAAACAAATAACTATATACCAAACGTACACTATATATTCGATTTTTATATAATGGAAGTCTTAAACAAATAACTAGCCAGAATCACTGATTACTTTTTCCAGCTAGTATATATTAATTATATATTGATATACTATTATTTCATATTATACATGAATTATACGTCTATAATAACAACAACAACGACCTAGTAAAATTTTACTAGTGGGATATGCGGAGGATATGATGTACGTAAACCTTAACCCTACCCCGAGGAGGTAGAAAGACTGTTTCCGAAAGACTCTCGGCTCAAGAAGACGAAAAGAAACATGAATTATACATCCATCGACTATTTTAGTTTAAGTAGTTGGGTGAGCGGCTATTTATGTTATATATATATATATATATATATATATATATATATATATATATATATATATATATATATATATATATATTATTTAGAAATGAGAGTTGAGAAGGACGAACAAAGGACGAACGATGGCAAACCTGTAATTTCAATGTTTATTTGGGGCATAATAGTAACTAAAATGACATATGTTTTCTTCGTTCATATCGATTAATTTATATTCTCTCTTTCACACAGATGTCGTTTTGTTTCCTTCCCTTCTCTGCCTATAGCCGCCGTGACTCTTTAACAGGTCATAGTTTTTAAATTTCTCTGCTTTGGTTCGAGATTGTCTTGTGTTGTTGTATTCATGAGTTGCGGTATGTTTTTTCCTTTTATCCTTACTTTTTATTCGCACTCTCCTTATTCCGTGCTTGCCCTACTAGAATAGAACTGTATTGAACTAAAAAAAAAATTTCTTGTGTGCTTGGGATATATGCATTTTTATACCTCTTTGACTCTTCTTTGTTTACTTGACTTTCTTCAATTCAATCATAGAATATTTTTTTTTTAATTAATGCATGTTGATTTTATTATTTTCCATGATTCATGTTTTTTTTTTTTGAGTTTCTAATTTTTACAATGCATTTCTTTTGTGGTACGTTGGCATTTGGAAGGATTTCATAAATTTAGGTTGAAGTGTATTTAACGCTATCGGTGTCCGTTTGGAATTTCGAGCCTGAGAATAGCTTTGTATGGTGGTTCTGATCTTAGGAACCCGTCCGGATGCGGATTCGGAGGCCCCGTAGGTCATTTTGGGGCCATTTGGCGAAAGTTAGAATTTGAAAGTTTTTAGGAAGTTTGACCGGGAGTGAATTTTTTGATATTGAGGTAGGATTCCGATTTCGGAAGTTGGAGTAGGCCCGCAATATCGAATGTGACTTGAATGCAAAATTCGAGGTCAATCGGACGTGATTTGATAGGTTTCGGCATCGAATGCAGAAGTTTGAAGTTCTAAAGTTCATCAAGCTTGAATTGTAGTGCGATTCACGATTTTGATATTGTTTGGTGTGGTTTGAGGCCTCGAGCAAGTTCATATCGTATTTGGGGACATGCTGGTATATTTGGTTAAGGTCCCAGGGGCCTCGGGTGGATTTCGAAAGGTTATCGAATTTAATTTGACCTTATGAAGATGTTGATGCTATTGTCATCTGGTGTAACTGCACCTGCGAGGTTTTGGCCGCAGGTGTGCGGACAAAGAAGGGGCCATGGGCTCGCAGAAGCGGAGCAAGTCAGCCACGGGAAGGATCGCAAGTGCAGATTTTTGGCCTCATGTGCGCAAGCGCAGAAGCGAAGGGTTGGGCGCAGAAGCGGAAGAAGGAGCATGAGCGGAAGGGAGCTCGCACCTGCGATGTAGAAAAAATGGCGGATGTTTCCGTAGGTGCGAGGCATCGTATTTGCGTGATATCCGCAGAAGCGATGCCGTGATCGCAGAAGCGACACCGCAGGTGCAGCTACTGTCCTTCAGGCGCGAAAATATCGCTGGGCAGAATTATTTTAAGAGCGGGATTTGGCTCTTCTTTTCTCATTTTTCACTTGGTTGAGGCGATTTTGGAGAGTTTCAAGGAAGAATTTCCATCAAGCAACATAAGGTATGTGATTCCCACCTATTTGTCACGATCCAAAAATTCCTCCGAAGGAGTCGTGATGGCACCTAGTCTCTAAACTAGGTAAGCCTAACATTAACTGAAATAACATTGCTATTTATTAGCTTAAAATGAAATTTCTCTAAGCAATTTACCATTCCCAAAACCGGTAGTACAAGTCACAAGCCTTTCAAAGAGTAGTTATACAAAATAAATACATCACTGTTCCGAAACAAAGGGAACAAATGGAAATAAGTACAATTGAAGGTGACTCCGATGATCGCGAACGCTGCTACATATTTATCTTGAGTCTCCACCGCAACGAACAACTACTGTCGATCAAATACCTGGATCTGTACACAAAAATATACAGAAGTGTAGTATCAGCACAACCGACCCCATGAGCTGGTAAGTGCCTAGCCTAACCTCGGCGAAGTAGTGACAAGGCTAGGACCAGACTACCAAATAAACCTGTGCAAGATAGCGTACAAAATAGTAGGAAGCAGATAACAATGATTGCAACAATGATCAACCAGTGATATAAATAGCAGGCAACAAGGAAAACACAATTGTTTTTCAACAAACAATAAATATAAGTACAATCAATTAGTGAGGTCCTTCAAATATAAGTCTTTCGCCATTAAATCCTTCAAGTAATAATCTCTAAGATAATATGTTTTTCAATAAAAATATTTCGAATATATTTCCTTCAAATAAATACCTTTTGAATATAATTCTTTCGAGTAAAGGTCACCTTGTGACGCATCATTTTATAATCATAATAATATAAGTCTCAGCCCACTTTCATATTTTTACGACATCTCGTGCCCATATTTATATTACAATCGGACGGACAACTCACATGCAATTAAATAAAACTATAATATTTTCCCTGGCACCTTGTGCCAACATATTTCTATCTCACATTGCACAATAATATTCTCACATTACTCAGTTCCTAGGGTCCATAACCCAATACAATTAAGAATGTTCAAAGAGCCTCATTTACTTAACATAAAGCAGAGTACAACTTCCAAACCAACTAGAAAATTAACACGAGGAGATGAAGTTATTTTTAGAAATCATTTGACAAAGAAAATATCTTTTCCAATTAAAGTACAATATCAAATGAATTATTACCTTTTATATGAGAAATTAATAAATCAAAGCATAGTAGCAATTCCCTTTAAGTAAAGTACAATTATTGAAGCCTGAAGTATTGAAATGTATATATATATATGTATAAATGCGGTGAAATAATACAAACACTGTAGGTTCTAACACGAAGGGTTACAACAGTAAAGGAATTCAAAAAGTTTAAACACTTGAATTGATAACAACAAATACACACAACAGTAGAAAGTGCACGGCATCGCCATTATAAGGAATCAAAATCCAGCCACTAACAAGAATAAGGAAAACAAAGGCAGACTTCACTTTCAGATCACTTCTTGTTGCAGGTGTGCAACCCGATCCCATTTCTCATATATCTTGTGGTAGGCGTACCACCCGCTCCCATTTAGTTATATCTTGTGGTAGGCGTACCACCCGCTCCCATTTCATTTTTAACACTGTGCACAATATGTTACCGGCATGGAAACCAATAACAAGTAATCAATATAATTTGTGGTAGGCCCATTTCATTATATCTTGTGGTAGGCGTACCACCCGCTCCCATTTTATTATATCTTGTGGTAGGCGTACCACCCGCTCCCATTTTATATTGTTGCCAACATTAGTCACAAAAGAATCCCGACAAGAAAACAATAATATCAACAAACATCCCGGCAAGGGAACAATAATATTAAACAAACATCCTGGCAAGGGAACAATACTATTAAAACAAACATCCCGGCAAGGGAACAATACTATTAAAACAAACATCCCGGCAAGGGAACAATAATATCAAACAAACATCCCGGCAAGGGAACAATAATATCAAACAAACATCCCTGCAAGGGAACAATAATATCAAACAAATATCCCGGCAAGGGAACAATAATATTAAACAAACATCACGGCAAGGGAACTATAATATTAAACAAACATCCTGGCAAGGGAACTATAATATTAAACAAACATCCCGGCAAGGGAACAGTAGTAATAATAGTACATGAACTGCAATAAACTACAACGGAGTCATAACAATTATAATACAAGACTCACGGGCATGCTTGACACCAACGTATAGATACTCGTCACCATGCCTATATGTCGTACTCCACAATTAACACATGACAAATAGGATACAACTACTAATCCCTCAAGCTAAGGGTTAGACCAAACACTTACCTCGCTTTGCAACCAATTCAAAATTGAAATAAGCCTTTGCCTCGCGAACTCGTGCCCAAAATTCTCAAATCTAGTTATAAATAATTTGATTCAGTCAATAAAAATTATAGAAATTAATTCCATATGAATTTCAACATTTTTCATTAAAAATCCGAAATTTAACTCAAAATCGTCCGTGGGGCCCACATCTCGGAATCTGATGAAAGTTACAAAATATGAACACCCATTCAACCACGAGTCCAACCATACCAAAATTACTAAATTCCAACAACAAATCGACCAAATCTTAAATCTAAGGTATAGAGAATTTCTACCTTTTCCAATTCAATTCACTAATTTCATGATAAAAATAACAATAGATTCATGTATTTCAACCAAAATCGAGTTAGAATCACTTACCCCAATCTATATGGTGAAAATCGCCTCAATCTGAGCTCCATAGCTCCAAATATGTTAAAAATGGCTGAAACTCGCATTTTGCAATCTATCCAGGCAAGTCACAGTTGTCAAATGCGGCTTATAAATCGCATTCGGCAACAACGATTTGCCTCTGCTGCAGAACACAGCATTACCCGCCTTCAGTAAATCCATCATAACTTTTTGTACAAATATCCAAATGATGAACGGTTTGAAGCGTTAGAAACTAGACTCAAAGATCTTTAATTTGATAGGCTGTTCATCTTATAACACATTATATATATATATAGATATGCTCGTCCCAAGTGAGGTCTAGTGCGTACTCATTTGCAACTTTAGTCTATTATGAAATTTTCCAACTTGGCTTAGACATAGGACTTTCCTTAGACCCCATATATCTTGTAGTACACCTTGTACACTTGCTATCATTTCCAATTGGTATCCATCATAATAATAGACCTCTTTCATATAATGAATAATATAATTAGAACACGTCAACTTTCTTACTTGTAGTACACCTCATACACTTGCTTTCATATCCAATTGCTATCCATCATAGTAATATACCTCTTTCACATTATAAATAATATAATTAGAACACGTAAACTTTCTTACTTCGTCAAAAAGTACCGAATTGTCCTATGGACTTCCAAATCCAATTTCGGACACATGTCTAAGTCCGAAATCACCATGATTTTGGGGTCGTTTTCTCAAAAGTCAACTCTCCGGTCAATTCTTTCCATTTGATCTTTCAAAATAAGATTTTCATTTTTCTTTAAATTTAACTCTGAATCTTAAGAAAACCAAACTTGACCATACATGCGAGTCATAATGTGTATTACGAAGCTTCTGGGGGTATTAAGCCGTTGAACGAGATGCAAATTCTTAAAATAAAAATTCGGGTTGTTATATTCAACACCTCTTAAACAAACATTCGTCCTCGAACGTGCTAAGATTATTTTAAGGTTACCAAATTGATGTTTCTACTTTTACACATATACTCGTGGTTGATCCCACATTACCACATTCGAAATAAGTTCGATAATACCATTTCAATTGAGGCTATTTCTGTTACCCATATTTGTAAACTTTAAGACCAAATTTCTTACACTCCAAATATTTTCGAAAAGGTCCGATTTTCACATCATCACACGATCTTAGTCTCACCCGGCTATAACAACTCGTGCCTACGAACACATCAACTTTTTAATAGCACTTAACAGTTGTTACATCCTCCCCCACTTAGGGTCATTCACCCTCAAATAAGATATAGAGTCCGCTCTCAAACACATAATGTAGCTTTTCTTTTCCTTCGCACATCTCAATGTCCCAAATTTTTTTTCTAACTCTTAAATTTTCAAAAATTTTGGCAGAGTCTCCCCTGTAATTAGGACTATCCACCTGTCAGAGTAACACCCAAACAACTTATAACAACACATCCATAACTCAACAATGCTCCAAAATGTATATATCAATAACATTAATCTCCACGTTATAAGTACAATATTATCATAATAATATCTAGACATGAAACACATCATATCATGACCTTAACCACATCTTTGGTTTTAATAGTTGTATATAATCGATTACAAAATTGCCAATTAAGTTCGGGTTAGCAAAATCTCATTTCAAACCTCTACTTTACCAACAACAAGGCATGAAGACCTTATAATAACTTACACAAATTAACGACTCAAATTTAACGCCACCTGGGCACTCACCTTGTAGGCTAAACTCAATAGTTATAATACAAATTTGGCAAATTATGCCCAATGATATTCATATGATAATTTTCAAATACGTCTAATAGGCATGACTCCCGATAAGTACTATAGTACAATTTTTTTTTTTAATTTTTCACAAGGGAGAATTTTAAACACATAAAATTTTCACCACAAGGACCTCGTCCTTATATAACATCCACCGCAGCTTGTAGCCTGGTTTAAATATCTCACATCATATAAAAAAATACGAGGATCTCGTCCTCAGATCCATACCACAAGTAATATGCATATTGTGCAACTCAAATTTTTCATTTACTTTCTTTTTCTTCTAAATAAATTCAGTCAAACAAAATCACAACATATAATGAATCGCAATTTAAATCAATTCTTTTTGAAATCACATCACAACTATTTTTAGTGACTAACACATATTGATAGATATAGCTATCTCCATATAATCTCCCAACAAAAGTATTCACATAAGAAATTTTAAGATCACGAAGCTCACTCATGATTGGAGCATATTAGGAGGTCTTGCCTCGATACTCAGAACTGAATCAAGTTAAGGAAATTGTTAATTTATAGTATCTCGAGATCGTACTCGTAACGACACTATCTGTTGTAGCGACCTCATCCATACCATGTCAAATATATCAATGGGTCGGGTCTCCACCTCTTAGGTGCCATCTACTCATCATTCCTCCATCTCTAACTGGCAGTGTAAGTAGAGTAGCAATCGTAATGGAGTACGTGACATGTGTACTCTGATGGAATGGATTTCTCCAAAGTCTAGGACAATTTCTCAGGATGTTCCTAGTATCACCATATTGATAACAACCCATCCGCAGTTCAACTGTTCATACTGAGTATGTACTGGATAACTTAAAAAAAATATTGCAAGGAATTCCATGCCACCGGTACATTAAAAGATAATTGCCCCATGCGAGTGTTCTGATTAACATAAAGTACTGCGAGTATACTGAATATGTTTTTATGACCCCGAATTATTAAGGACGCGGAAATATCTCAAGTCTTATCACTATCTCTTTTAAATCTCAGCTCTTGATCATATATAAGTTTTGGAAAACCTTTCAATACCACATAAATACATCTCCGGCCAAAATTGGTATAACACATGATCCCACAATCTGATCGTTGAAAGTGGACTTCCCTCACTTGGTGTGAAAGCATAAGACAAATTCTCGACGATCCACAATACTAACCTTCACCACTCGTACGATACTAGTCATATGACACCTCAAGCTATTTATGCAGCGATTGTCATCCTCATGATAGTTTAACTTACTTTCTCCAGTGTTTTGGCTACTAGTATGTATTCTTCGCTAACTCGAAATCCCATACGAATCGCATAGTCTCTAATACCACCAACTATCTTTAGATCTACATTCACTTGTAATGATTTCGTAACTAATTAAACCTTCTTAAGATTGTACTTACCAACCAGATTTCAAGATGTCAAGATTTGATGCACCCCCATGTGCACAACTGAAAGATCTCTTTGCACTTCCATATCCTCGATTCTGCTCGACACGTGGTAACAATAGTTGAGCAACTATGGATCTCTTATAACCCTTTTACGATATCACAAACCACTGGTGTAGTGCGCAATTCTATACATGAGTGGATGCAAAAGAACATAAGACATAAGCTTCAAGCGGAATAAATATAGCACGATAAAGAAGGAATGAAGTGGGAATTTTTCCTACTAGTTCTGTAGACTCTCGAAGATAAGTACATATGTCTCCGTACCGATCCGCAAGACTCTACTAAACTTGATTATGACTTGTAGCACCTATGAACCTAGAGCTCTGATACCAACTTGTCAAGACCCAAAAATCCCTCCGAAGGAGTCGTGATGGCACCTAATATCTAAACTATGTAAGCCTAACATTAACCGAAATAACATTGCTATTTATTAACTTAAAATAAAAGTTCTCTAAGCAATTTACCATTACCAAAATCGGTAGTACAAGTCACAAGCATTTCTAAAAGTAGTTATACAAATAAATATATCACTATTCCGAAACAAAGGAAACAAATGGAAATAAGTACGATTGAAGGTGATTCCGATGACCGTGAACGCTGCTACAGGTTTACCTTGAGTCTCCACCGCAACGAACAACTACAATCGATCAAATACTTGGATCTGTACACAAAAATGTACAGAAGTGTAGTATCAGCACAACCGACCCCATGTGTTGGTAAGTGCCTAGCCTAACCTCGGCGAAGTAGTGACGAGGCTAGGACCAGACTACCAAATAAATCTGTACATTATAGCGTACAAAATAGTAGGAAACAGATAACAATTATGGCAACAATGATCAACCAGTGATATAAATAGCAGACAACAAGGAAAACATAATTGTTTTTCAACAAATAATAAATACAAGTACAATCAATTAATGAAGTCCTTCAAATATAAGTCTTTCGCCATTAAATCCTTCAAGTAATAATCTCTAAGATAATATGCTTTTCAATAAATATATTTCGAATATATTTCCTTCAAATAAATACCTTTCGAATATAATTCTTTCGAGTAAACGTCACCTTGTGATGCCTCATTTCATAATCATAATGATATAAGTCTCAGCCCACTTTCATATTTTTACGGTATCTCGTGCCCATATTTATATTACAACGGCACGGACAACTCACGTGCAATTAAATAAAATTATAATATTTTCCCCGGCACCTTGTGCCAGCATATGTCTATCTCACATTGCACAATAATATTCTCATGTTACTTAGTTCATAGGCTCCATAACCCAATACAATTAAGAATGTTCAAAGAGTCTCATTTACTTAACATAAAGTAGAGTATAACTTCCAAACCAATTAGGAAATCAACACGAGGAGATGAAGTTATTTTTAGAAATTATTTGATAAAGAAAATACCCTTTCCAATTAAAGTACAATATCGTATGAATTATTACCTTTTATACGAGAAATAAAGAAATCAAAGCATAGTAGCAATTCTCCTTAAGTAAATTACAATTACTGAAGCTAGAAGTATTGAAATGTATAAATACGGTGAAATAATACGAACACTGTAGGTTCTAACACGAAGGGTCACAACAGTAAAGGAATTCAAACAGTTTAAACAGTTGAATTGATAACAACAAATAAACATAGCAGTAGAAAGTGCACGCCATCACCATTATAGGGAATCAAAATCTAGCTACTAATAAGAATAAGGAAAACAAAGGCAAATTTCACTTTCAGATCACATCTTGTTGCAGGCGTGCAACCTGATCCTATTTCTCATATATCTTGTGGTAGGCGTACCACCCGCTGTCATTTCATTATATCTGGTGGTAGGCGTACCACCCGTTCCCATTTTATTTTTAACACTGTGCACAATATGGTAACGGCATGGAAACCAATAAAAAGTAATTAATATAATTTGTGGTAGGCATATCACCCGCTCCCATTTCATTATATCTTGTGGTAGGCGTACCATCCGCTCCCATTTTATTATATCTTGTGGTAGGCGTACCACCCGCTCCCATTTCATATTGTTGCCAACACTAATCACAAAATAATCTCGGCAAGGAATAATAATATCAAAAAACATCCCGACAAGGGAACAATAATATTAAACAAACATCCCGGCAAGGGAACAATACTATCAAAACAAACATCCTAGCAAGGGAAAAATAATATCAAACAAATATCCCGGCAAGGAAAGAATAATATTAAACAAATATCCGGGCAAGGGAACAATAATATTAAATAAACATTCCGGCAAGGGAACAATAATATTAAACAAACATTCAGGCAAGGGAACAATAATATTAAACAAACATTCCGGCAATGGAACAACAATATTAAAAAAATATCTCGGCAAGGGAACAATAATATTAAACAAACATCCCGGCAAGGGAACAACAATATTAAACAAATATCCCGGCAAGGGAACAATAATATTAAACAAATATCCCGGCAAGGGAACAATAGTAATAATAACACATGAAGCGCAATAAACTTCAACGAAGTCATAACAATTATAATACAAGACTTACGGGCATGCTTGACACCAACATATAGATACTCGTCACCATGCTTATACGTCGTAGTCCACAATTAACACATAAAAAATAGGACACAACTCTTAATTCCTCAAGCTAAGGTTAGACCAAACACTTACCTTGCTTTGCAACCAATTCAAAATTCCAACAAGCCTTTGTCTCGCGAACTCATGCTCGAAATTCTCAAATCTAGTCATAAACAATTTGATTCAGTCAATAAAAATTATTGGAATTAATTCCATATGAATTTATGCATTTTCCATTAAAAATCCGAAATTTAACTCAAAATTGCCCGTGGGGCCCACGTCTCGGAATCCGACGAAAGTTACAAAATATGAACACCCAATCAACCACGAGTCCAACCATACAAAAATTACTAAATTCCAACAACAAGTCGACCTCTAAATCTCAAATCTAAGGTATAGAGAATTTCTACCATATTTAATTCAATTCACTAATTTCATGATAAAAACAACAATAGATTCATGTATTTCAACCAAAATCGAGTTAGAATCACTTACCCCAATCCATATGGTAAAAATCACCTTAATCCGAGCCCCATAGTTCCAAATGTGTTAAAAATGGCTGAAACTCGCGTTTTGTAATCTGTCCAGACAAGTCGCAGTTGTCAAATGTGACTTGTAAATCGCATTCGGCAACAGCGATTCGCCTCTGCCGCAAAACACAGCATTACCCGCCTTCAGTAAATCCATCATAACGTTTTGTACGAATGTCTAAAAGATAAACGGTTTGAAGCGTTAGAAACTAGACTCAAAGACCTTTAATGATAGGCTGTGCATCATATAACACATTATATATATGTAGATATGCTCGTCCCAAGTAAGGTCTAGTGCGTACTCATTTGCAACTTTAGTTTATTATGAAATTTTCCAACTTGGCTTAGACATAGGACTTTCCTTAGACCCCATATATCTTGTAGTACACCTCGTATACTTGCTATCATATCCAATTGGTATTCATCATATTAATAGGCCTCTTTCACATAATAAATAGTATAATTAGGACACGTCAACTTTCTTACTTCGTCAAAAAGCGCCGAATTGTCCTATGGACTTCCAAATCCAATTTTGGACATATGTCTAAGTCCAAAATCACCATGAGAAGCTATTGAAATCATTAAAATTCTAATTTGGGGTCATTTTCTCAAAAGTCAACTCTCCGGTCAATTCTTTCCATTTGAGCTTTCAAAATAAGATTTTGATTTTTCTTTAAATTTAACTTTGAATCTTACGAAAACCAAACTTGACCATACATGCGAGTCATAATGTGTATTACGAAGCTTCTCGGGGTCTTAAGCCATTGAACGAGATGCAAATTCTTAAAATGAAAATTTGGATCGTTACACCTATTACAAGTTAAATACATGGATTCTATAAGGATTTAAACATGACAATTTGTGAAATTTTTTGAGATTTTGGTAGAAAACATTGAAATTTGTCTTTTTTGGATTTTGACCATGAAATTGGACATGGAATTTGGAATAATTTATATATTTGAGTTCGTAACATTATGTGTAATGTTTATCTTCGAAAATTATCGGAATCTGTGCATGTGGGCCTGTTGGTGACTTTACTGACCTTTTGAGCGGAGTTAAAAACTGTTATAAATTAAATTATAATGAGTATTAGAGTATATATTTATGAATTTTTACATTGATTGACTAGTTTTGGAGCGATGAGCATCGTTTTGAGTTGTTGGGGGAAAAAGCTTTGGACTTGGTCATGGAACTTCAGAGCGAGGTAAGTCTCTTTTATAACATTGTGAGATGGAATTAACCCCATTGGTGAATTGATTTAATATGTGCTTCTATTTGTTGGGGCCATGTACGCATAAAGTAACGAGAGTCCGTACGTAGCTACTAATTATGCTTATGTAGGGGTAGTCTAGGACCCGGATCATGTTATACTTATGATGTTTGCGCCTTGCTTGTTATTTTAATTGCTTAAGTAATATTAAAACTCTATAAAGGAATTGTAAAAGGCCAAACTTAATTTACCTGGGCTTTGGAAGGTCCATTTGACCGTTCATGAGAATTGATATTTCTTTGAATACTAACCTCTTAATAAATCTTAAATCGGCTATTATAAAGTATTTTCTCTTTTGTGGATCAGGATGAATGCCCTGGTAGCAGATAGATGCATCTATGGTTCATGTCATTCGTCCTTCGTCAATGCATAATTTTAATATTTTAAATTGGATCGGACCGTACGACCTCGACATGAATTGCACATGATAAATATTTGGAACTAATAATAATTGATATTGCTTCATTGGATTGCGATATAAATTATTAAATGATGAAAATAAATTTTGAAATTTCTATCAGTAAAAGGATTATTTATTATTTTCGGTTGTTGAGTTTTACGCTATATTATGTAACACTTGCTTAATTATAATATTGATATTTTATGGTTAGCCCATAGTAAGTGTCGGAGTTCGCCCCTCGTCACTACTTCGAGGTTATATTAGATACTTACTAGATACATGTAGATTTACATATTCATACTACACTTGCTGCACATTTTGTGCATGCACATATATGTCCAGCAGTCTTGTGGGGTCAGAGATACGGCTATTGCGAGGACTTAGGTGAGCTACATTCCATGTTATGATTCTTCAACACACGGGAGTCTCCGTTAGTGTTATTTACACTCTCTTGTCTAATTTTTATTCTGGAAAGGTGTTATATTTTACAATATTTCCTATTTGATGCTCATGCACTTGTGACATCGAGTTTTGGATACTTATGGGTTCTTCGTTAGTGTGGTGGTGAAAAATATTATCATTTACCCTGTAAACTTTATTTATCACTATTAAATTGAAGGAAGTTATGATTTCAAAAATACTAAATTGAGTAAATAACTTAATCATTTATTGTTGGCTTTCCTGGCGGCAGTGTTAGGCGCCATCACGACCTTTAATGGATTTTGGATCGTGACATTTTTATTCTATGTTGAATTAATGAGGAGCTGCTGGTTCTGGTGTGATCACACCTGCGACTAGTTTTGCGCAGGTGTGATGGTCGCATAAGCGACAATGCAGTTGCAGAAGTAGGATGAGAGCTGGGTGAACAAGCCAGCATGAGCAGAGAATATGGCACAGGTGCGTCGAGTGGAAGCGCAGGCGCGAGGGTCTTTGCAGAAGTAGGGTTTAATATCGTAGGTGCGGCGGTTGCTGGGCAAGGCTATTTTTCGTAAAAGCATAGTTTTACCTCAAAAGCGAAGGTCGCAAATGCGACCACTTGACCGCAAAAGCGGAAATTGCTGGGCAGAAGCTATAAAATCTAGGATTTGGTTCTTTTATCATATTTTGAGATGTGGGAATCGGATTGAGGTGATTTTGTAATGATCCGGCCAATCGTTTTGAGAATAAAGCCTCGATCCCCTATTAACTGCTTTTTCCGTATTTATTTCTACTATTACAATTTGTTGGGATGATTACTTTTTGAGTTTCGGAGTATTTTAGGACACTTAGTGCCTAAATGAGAGCTTAAGCTTTAGAATTTGAACCGTAGTCGGAACATTGTGAATACGGATCCAAAGTGGAATTCCTTTGATTCTATTAGCTCCGTAGGCTGGTTTCGGGCTTATGGGTGTGTCGGGATTATGTTTTGGAGGTCCGTCGCTTATTTAGGCTTGAAATGTTGAAAGTTGAATTTTTAAAGTTTTCGAATCAATAGTGGAATTTTTGATATCGGGGTCGGAATCCGATTCTGGAAGTTGGGATCGGTCTGTAGTGTCAAGTGCGACTTATGTGCAAAATTTGGGGTCAATCGGACATGGTTTGGTTGGTTTCGGCATCGGTTATAAAATTTTAAGATTTTAATTTCATTAGGTTTGGATTGGAGGGTGATTTATAATTTTAGTATTGTTTGATGTGATTTGAGGGTTCGACTGAGTTCGTATGATGTTTTAGGATTGGTTGGTATGTTTGGTTAAGGTCCCAGGGGCCTCGGGTGAGTTTCGAATGCTTATCAAAATTGAATTTGGACTTAGGCAAATTTCTGATGTGCTAAACCTATTGGTCTCGCACCTACGGATTTTGGACCGCAGGTGCGATGCCGCAAAAGTGGTTTGGCGACCGCAGATTCGGTCTTAGTCATAAAGACGGCTTTTCGCAGATGTAGCCCATGGACCGTAGAAGCGGAACTGCATCTACGAGGAATAGAGTGCAGGTGCGGTGCCTGGGGGCTTAATGAATTTTCGTAAGTGCGGAGCCCGAGCCACAGAAGTGGGACAGCAGGTCCGTGACCCCCCGCATAAGCGGAAATTGCTGGGCAGAAAAGAGTGAAATCGAGGGTTTGAGTTCATAACTTCAAAATTTGATTTTGAGCTCCATAGAACATGATTTATTGAGGGAATTTGAAGGAGAACTATTGGGTACGAATTCTAACTCATATTTTGTTCTAATACATTAATCTATTATTGTTTTACACATCTAATCTAAGAATTTGAGTGGAAGAATGGGGATTTGGGGGAAAAGTTTTCCAATCGAGTTTTTGGGTTTTGATCGGGTTTTAGTTTCCAGAATTGAGTAATTTTTAGACGATTGATCTCGTGAGTGAATAGGTGTTCTAAATTTGTAACTTTTACCCGATTCCGGGATGTGGGCCCGGGGATAATTTTTTGGCATTTTTCTAATTTCTCGCCGTAGCAATAAATTCATTAGTTAAATTAGTTGCTTGTAGTTTTATTTACGTTATGTAAGTGATTTGATTAGATTTGGGCTACTCGGAGTAGGATATTCGTGGCATGAGTGTGATATTAGATTGATTTTGAGCTGGTTCGAGGCAAGTGGATTGCCTAACCTTGTGTGGGAGAACTCTCCTTCGGATTTGGTACTGTTTGATATATAAATGTCGTGTACGTGAGGTGACGAGTACGTACACGGGCTAATTGTTGAAAAACCCTATTTTCATTAAGTAAATATCTATGTTTTCCTTTAATTGATTAATTCTAGCATATGTAGCCATCCTATTTAGCTAGGAAAGCAATGTTTACATGCCTTAACTGTCTTAACTGCCTACCTGTACTCTGTGCAACATGTTTATAGAAAGAATTACCTGTCTTCTTTGATACAAATTTAATCAAAATTGTAGATTTCCTTGTTGAAACTGTTGTTTACGTTGAATGATTTGTGTATTTACTTTGGGACTACATGACGGTTTTTCGGGAGATCCCCTTGCACGTTTATGTTGGGACTACGGGACGGTATTCTAGGAGATTCCTTTGTACATGATATTTACTTTGGGAATACGTAACGGTTTTTCGGGAGATCCCCTTACACATTTACGTTTGGGACTACGGGACGTTATCCCATGAGATCCTATGTACATTTACGTTTGTGATTACAGGACGGTATCCTGGGAGATCCCCTATTACTATCTTTGTGTACTGAGTTGTTGTTTTTATGTGATTTCATTTTTGTTGACTGTTAGCATTTATCTCTATTGAGATGTTTCATACTATTTTATCTTATTATATATATCAACCAGCAGCCTTGACCTGATCTCGTCACTACTCAACGAGGTTAGGCTTGGCACTTACTGGGTAGTGTACTCATGCCCTTCTTGCACATATTTTTCATGTGCAGATCCTGGTACCTCTTCCAAGCTATATTTCCAGTGAGGCGAGGCAATCTTAGACACTTTGAGGTATATCTGCCGCATCCACAGACCTAGAAGTCCCTCTCTACTCTTCCTTAAGTTAAAGATTTTTTGTATTTTCTTCGTTAATAGTTTTCTGGAGTTTAGAAACACTATATACTTCTGTAGCTTGTGACTCATGATATTCTGGGTTTTGGGATTACTTATGTTCAGTTCGAAAGTGTTTACATTATATGCCGAGCGACATCTAAACTTCTTAATTAAATTTACCTGTTAAACTATTAGTTTTTATGTTTTCGTTTCATTTCAACAAATTGTTAGGCTTATCTAGTCGTAGGGACTAGGTGCCGTCATCACATTTCACGAGGGAGAACTTGGGTCGTGACAAATTTTTGGAGCAATTTTCATCACAACGATTGGGGTAAGTATTCTACGCTAGGTTTTGATCTTATTCCATGAATCTATATTCATTTTTGGCAATTTGGTTGTTGAATTTTAAAGAGAAATTGGGGTATTTAGCCTAAAGCGTCATAATGTGAATATTTGAGTTTTGAATATTTATTCGGACCCGGAATTGAGTGAAACTAGTACGGTTGGACTCGTAATTGAATGAGTTGTCGGATTTTTTGAGTTTTTGTCTGGTTCTGAGGTACGTTCCCGGGTTTTGACTTTTTAGCCGATTTTAGGCTTTTGATTAAAGATTCAACATTTATCAACGGGTTTGTTTCCTTTGGTATTATTTGATGTATTTGAGTTGATTTTGGCTAGTTTTGAGCTATTTGAAGGTCGGTACGCACCAGTTGCCATTTTTTGAGCATCGCTTGGCTTGCTCGATATTGGAATTGACTTGTTCGAGGTAAGTAACACTTCTAGACTTAGTGCTGATGTTATAAAATCCAGAATTACTTGTTAAGTGAATGGTATTGAGGTTACGCATATGCTAGGTGATGGGTGTATGGGCATGTACCGTGTGAATAGTGACTCCGTTATTTCTGTGGTACTATGTAGTTACCTGATCTTATCTGTAATCGTGAAATCTCTACGTACTTGAGTTATTGAGCTGTGATATATGTTAGAAACCATGTCTAGGATACATGGATATCCTGTTGGGACCCACTTAGGTTATTTTTGCTTTTAAGCTATCTGCTTTCATTGCTTTACATACTCAATCATAGGCATTCATATGCATATCATATCTCAGTTTTTGTTATCATTTATTGACACATCATATCATAATTTGGGTTAGTTTCATGGCATTGTGAGCTCTATGAGCTCTAGAGACTGGAGAGATTGACAGCTGAATGTGGGTTGAGGGCCTAAGAGAGAGTAATAATATGGGATCGGGTTGCACTTCGGAGCATGTTATATTCATTACATTTTATGGGATTGGGTGCACGCCGCAGCGATATAGTGCTTGGGCTGAAGGAGCCCCTCCGGAGTCTACACACACCTCCAGCGAGTGCAGTTGATTTTATATATATATATATATATATATATATATATATATATATATATATATATATATATATATGTTGCATGCTGCAATGAGCCTTATGGCTATATATGTATATGAATCGGCGGGTTGCACGCGGCAATGATCCTTCTATATATATGTGGACTAGGTTACACACCGTAACAAGTATAGTATAGTGCTGAGTGATTGAGTGTGCTGAGTATTGAGCACGATATGAGATAATGTAAGACAATGAGATTAAGTACTCTATGAGTATGAGTATATGCGTTTATTCAAAGTACGGGGGGGGGGGGGGGGGGGGGNCAGCTTAGACTCTATTAGTTGACTAATTTACCAATTAGTCGACTTGAGTAATAAAATAGCAGTTGTAATGGCAGAATATCTATCTAGGGCTGAAAACTAAGTATAAATACTTTGGTGAAGTCTTTGAGTAGATGCGATTTCAGTAACCCAAGGGATTTGATCCTTAGAAAGAGATTGATTCTTTCCAAGAATAAGGTTTCCAGCCGTTGCTCTTCCTTGATAAGAGAAGATTGATTGCCTTCTTCTTCAGTTTATTGATGAAGATTTGCTCTTTAATTGTTGGTCCTTCCATAGTTGGCAACTCTTGATCACTTCCTTTTTAAGTCGTTGAAGACGAAGATTTTCTTCTTGATTATTGGTTTTTTCCATAGTCAGCAGATCAGCGAATCTCCTTGATTTTCTCCTAGAATGTGTAGGCCTTGACTGACACCTTAGTTTTAGGCTTTTACATGATTCTTGCCATCGCAACTTTTCACAACTTTGGCTGATTGATATCTTTCCATAATTTTCATTTCTGATTGATTTCCTACACAAATATATTATTAACATTATTAAAATCAGATCTAACAATCTCCCTCTTTTTGATGATGTCAAAATAATATATTTGTATAAACACCAGTTGACTTCCCTGTATTTTACTCCCCCTGAATATATGCAGTTTGAGGATCCTAGCACTCCCCCTTAGTTCACGCAGTTGACTTCCCTGTATTAGGATCCTGGCACTCCCCCTCAATTCAGGCAATTAACTACTCCGTTATTATACAGAGGATGCTACCTATGCCATAGTCAACTGTACCTGTACAAATACAACATATATACCTTTTCTCCCCCTTTTTGGCATCAACAAAGAGGGGACAGACTAATAACCGCATAGAATATATAGCATGAGGCAGTCGCATGAGTGTTCAGTCATAAACACCTAGAGCAAAAGAAAAAAAATTGTCCAATGGCTGAAATAACAGCCCCAACCAGCATAGCAAAACAAAGCAAAAAAATTTGTCTTAAACAATCCCATTAGCGACGCAAGAAATAAGTAAGGTTATTGCATATGGCTTCCTTCAATTGTTCAAAGCTAGCATTGGCTGAGATGCTCACTCCATCCATCCTGTCATGAATTTAACTGAAAGCTGTAACAATATTCTCCTGAACTTTGAGAATAGCAACTCTTATCTTTGACACATCAGACCCTGTTTCCTTGGAGATGGCGTGAATGTCACCAACACTAAACTGAGTGGCTGTGAGGAGATTCTTGATTTCAGAGAGTTGAATGGTGATGGAACGAAGCTTTTCATCAAGACCAGGGTCAGCAGAGCTGGGGTGAGAGATAGGAGAGTTGGACGAGGGTTCTAAAGGGGCAGGCTTAACTTCTCCCTCGTGCTTCCTAACCTAGGAGCCCTTGACACTGACATACCCTATACTCGCAAAAGCTCTAGAGTTGTAGGATTATGAGACAATGATAAAGGGATAGTCGGAAAGGGAAATTTAATGGGATTCTAGAATATGAGTGATGACCATGCCATAGGGTAGACTGTGGGATATTTAGCGCTTTCAATCATGAAATTTATAACCCAAGAGGAAAGCTTGACTTTGAGTTTAGTAACTAGGAAATACACTAAGAATTTGTCCCTTTGAGAGAAGGTTAGAAAAGAACCAGTGAGGGGAAGCAAAGTGGTTGGTACAATGTGGGCCAGAATACGAGTTTCAAAACTAACGCCACTAGGACCTAATTGATTTGGGAAAGAAGCAGAGGGACACTGACCAATAGACTGTTTGGCTTGGTCAAAAGAGATTTCGAAATCATCGGGCCAGGTGTTTTTGAATAGCATTTGGAAACTAAAACATCGACATTGAAAGAGAGAATCAAACAAAGCACAATCAAGAACAATATGCTTACCAATACAAAGGATTTTGCCATGTCAGGCTTACTGGAGCGAAGATTGGCATAGAACATCTTTAACAGGGGTTCACAGACCTTAGGCGGGGGGATAGAGAGAAACTTGGCCCACCCTTGATGCACAAAAAGGTTTTTGATCTTACAATTTAGGGCTTCCATGTTGTCTAGGTCGACTACCTTTCCATACGCAATAGGCTTGTATTTCAAAGGAATAAAGAAATCCTTATTTGGAGAATCCCAGAAATTTAGGTCGGATCCTAGAGAGGCAGAGAGATCAATCTTTAATTTCTTTGGGGTAGAAGAGAAAAGAGGGTTTTCTAAAGGGTGTTTCCCTAGGGATTTTGCTCCTAAGGTTTGAGAGTGATCAGACAAATCTCCCTGAGAAGAGGCGAAACCTTTAGAGTGGTCAGACCCTCGGTCTACTTTTTCTGGAGGCATAGAAGGGGTTTTTGTTCTGGAATGGGTACTTTTTCTAGTGGATGCAGAGGAATTTCTAGGTTGCTTGGCCATTGAAGAGGGATGGTTTTGTTGGAGATTTGGAGAAGGAGAGGGGTTTCTAGAGACAAGGATGAAGAGATCGAAAAATATTCTCCGCCTTAAGAAGAAAACCCTTCTGACGGTTGAGTCCAGAAAAGAAAAAGGTGTCAGTTGAAGGGACATAATGATTGGCTTTCCTACTTTGAACTATGAACTGATATGAAAGAAGGGGAAAAGAGAGGGAAAGAAAACAGACGCATAATTAATGCATGGGAAAGGTACAATCGTTAGACCTGCAAAAAAGTTGTAGTACACATGGGTCCTATAGTTTATTAATTAAGCAAATAATCCCAAGTAATTTCGTTAGTGTACAAAATCTATCCTCTAAAAGAGGCTTAGTGAAAATATCAGCTAATTGATCAGTGGTACCTACGAAAGATATTTCTATGTCTCCCTTAAGCAACTGATCTCTAATAAAATGATGCTTAATGTCTATATGCTTTGCTCTAGAGTGATGCACAGGATTTTTTGAAAGACAAATAGCACTAGAATTATCACAAAAATTTGTATAGGCTTAAAAGAGAGTTCATAGTCACCCAGTTGGTGAGACATCCATAATAGTTGTGTACAATATTGTCCAATAGCAATATATTCAGCTTTAGTGGTGGACAATGCAACTGATGCTTGTTTTTTTACTATTCCAGGATATCAAAGACTTTCCAAGTAATTAACATGTGCCACTAGTGCTTTTTCTATCTGCCTTGTCACCTGCAAGGTCAGCATCGGAGAATTCTTCTAATTTAAAAGAGTTAGAGCGAGGATACCATAGTCCATGAGATACAATTCCAATGAGGTATCGAATGATTCTCTTTACTGCAGTCAGATGAGATTCATTAGGAGCTGACTGGAATCTGGCACATTTGCAGACACTGAACATAATATCCTGTCGACTTGCTGTCAGATATAATAGTGATCTTGTCATCCCACGATATTTGGTTTTATCCACGGGAATTCCCTGTTCATCTTTGTCTAGATTTATTGAAGGACTCATTGGTGTACCAATGGATTTTGCAATGCTCATGCCAAACTTTTAGATCAGTTCCTTTGTATATTGTGTTTGACATATAAAGGTTCCCTCTTTAGATTGTTGAATTTGAATTCCAAGAAAGAATGTTAACTCTCCCTTCATGCTTATCTCAAATTCGCTTTGCATTAGATTCGAAAATTACTTGCACATAAGAGGGTTAGCACTACCAAATATAATATCAACAACATAAATTTGAATGATGAGATTACCTTCTGCTGATCTTTTGATAAATAAAGTAGTGTCTACTTGACCTCTTGTGAATCCATGATCAATAAGAAAAGAGCTAAGTCTATCATTCCATGCACGTGGAGCTTGTTTCAGTCCATATAATGCGTTAGTAAATTTGTATACATGATAGGGAAACTTTGAATCCACAAATCCAGGCGGTTGTTTCACGTATACTTCTTCTTCAATAAAACCATTCAAAAAGGCGCTTTTGACATCCATCTGAAATAATTTTAATCCTTTGAATGATGCGTATGCCAAAAGATTTCGAATAGATTCCAAACGAGCTACTGGAGCAAAGGTTTCGTCATAGTCGACTCCTTGCTGTTGTGAATAACCCTGAGCAACTAGTTTGGCTTTATTCCTTACGACCTTTCCATCCTCGTTTAATTTATTTCTGAAGACACACTTCGTTCCGATTACATAGACATTTTCAGGTTTGGGTATCAAATTCCACACTTGATTTTTACTAAATTGGTCTAACTCTTCCTGCATTGCTTGAACCTAGCTTGAATCTTTAGAGCTTCCTCAATCATTTTTTTGGCTCAACTTGGGAGATTAACGTAATATTTTCTTTCTTTTTGAGAGCTCCATTGGTTTTCATTCCTTAATTTTGATCCCCAATGATGAATTTTTGAGGATATTCGGCTTCGCTTATCCATTCATTTGGGCGTACGATGTTTGTAGTCGACTCTGTTGGATGATCTGGTACACTGCTACTGATTGCGTTAGTCAACTCTATCGTAGCAGATGTATCAATTGACTCTTGAGTTTTGCTAGTCTCCTGGTTTTCTTGAGCTTGATCTTCTTCACCTGCAGTAGTTTCTTTCTCGGCCAAGGGATTATTTTCATAGAATATAACATGTAAAAATTCTTCTACACATAATGTGCATTTATTATAAACTCTAAAATCTCTACTATTCAATGAATAACCCAGAAAAATACCTTTATCACTTCTTAGATCAAAATTTTCAAGATTGTCCTTACCGTTATTGTGAATAAAACACTTGATTCCAAAGGGATGAAAGTAACTAATGTTTCGATGTTTACCTTTTCATAATTCATAGGGGGTCTTCTTCAAAATGGGCCTTATGAGACATCGATTGAGAGTATGACATGCTGTACTTACTCCTTCTACCCTGAAGTGATTTTGTAATGAATGATCGAGTAACATAGTTCTTGCCATATCTTGGAGGGTTATGTTTTTTCTCTCTACAACCCTATTTTGCTGTGGTGATCGTGGTGCTGAGAAATTATGAGTGTATCCCTGATCATTGCAGAAATCTTCAAATGCTCTGCTTTCGAATTCTCCTCCATGATCACTCTGAATTGTTGAATCAGATATCCCTTTTCTCTTTCAATCTTTTTGTAAAAGATCTCAAAATTTCTCAAAGCTTCATCTTTATGAGATAAGAAAATTATCCAAGTGAAACATGAATAATCATCAAAAATAACAAAAGCATATCTTTTTCCTCCTATACTAGCAGTTCTAGTAGGTCCAAATAAGTCCATATGGAGCAGTTGCAAATGTTTAGAAGTAGATATAATGTCCTTATTTTTGAAAGAGTTTTTGGTTTGCTTACCAATGTGACATGCATCAGAGATATGGGTTCTATAAAAATTCAGTTTGGGTAAGGCAACATCTAATTCATGTTTGGACAACTTTTCTATCAAATGTATGCTAGCATGACCAAGTTTTCTATGCCATAACCATGGATCATCAGACATGGATGTTAAGCAAATTTGACCATCTTTTCAAAACTATTAAGAATATAAATATTTCCATACCTTTTACCGGGGAGGACTGTTTTACCTGATTTATCTTCTATAGCACAACCTGTTTTTTTAAAGTTTACCTCATATCCTAAGTCGTTATGCTCAGGAGGTTGTAGTTGAGTCCATCAACGAGATATACTTCAATGATGTCACAGTTATTATTTAAAGGAATTGTTCCAATACCAACTATTTTACCTTTTGAGTCATCATCGAACTTAACACTTCCTCCATCAAATTTTGTAACTTCTTTGAACAGGTTTTTATCACCTCATATGTCTGGAACACGCACTATCTAGATACCATTTTCCTTTGTGGCTTCTTCTGTGGTGTTCCTTCAAAACATAATGATCACTTTATTTTAGTTACCCAAGATTGCTTGGGTCCTGGTTGGTTAGTATTAAAAATTTTTTTGGTTTCAAACCCATCCTAACATGTTAGCTTTACGAAAGCGGCAAAAAGAATATTTATGCCCACTTTTATTACAATAGTGACACGAGAGATTTGACCTACCTTTAGGTCTTTCATTTGTGTTAGTACCAGTGGAATTTCTACTGGCTGGTCATTTTCCAGTTGACTTGTAAGTCGCCTGGTTTGACCTAACAGAACTGTGACTGGTGGATTTGCACATGCCATTAAGTTGCATTTGCAATTCCTAAAACTCTTCTTGAAGTACTTCTTTTTCAATTTCACATACTTCGTGTTAGAGCTTCCAGTCTTTAACTTCTCTATTTAATCTCTTAAGCTCATTCATCATTTTTTGAGATTCTTTCAGAGTTAAATCAAGAATATCCTGTAATCCATTGCATCTTTCACAGTCATAAGATCTTGCCTCACTTGTTTCGCCTCGTGCCATGAAACATTTTTCGTTATCATCCTTGCCTTCTTCGTCGGAAGTGTCCTCATCTGTCCAGCATCCTGAGGATTTGTTCATCTCTGTCACAACCCCGATCCTGGTCGTGATGGCGCCCAACACAATTGCTAGGCAAGCGCGACCAATCTATACTCACAACCCAATCACGAATCCTATTACCAAGTAACAACATGAAATTAGCAGTTTGTCAAGTCTATTAACCAAATAATTTAAATAGAAACAACATGAAACACTGATATAACCAACATGTCCCAAAGACCTGGGGTCACGAGTCCAGAGCCTCTAGGATAAGAAAGTAGCAAATTCTCATGTAATACAGAGTTCTAAAATGCGGAAAGATAAAAGGATAAGGGGAGTAGTCGGGTTCTGCGGACGTCAGGCAGCTATCTCGACAACTCCTGAAAGCTCTGGAAGCAGCAAATAGCTCAACTAAGCCCCCAGGACACCTGAATCTGCACCCATGGGGCAGGGAGCAAAGTGAGTACTTCCAACTCAGTGGTAATAGATATATATAATGGCTGACAGTATGAAATCCCAAAATATAACAATGCAAAGCTATAGCCAATAATTCTACACATTTAACGGTGGGACAACAACAAGTAATGGCAGATAAGAACAGACATATATCGATGCATGAATGCAATGCAATGCACATGACCGCTGCGGCCCGCCGCCCGATCCATTTGGGTACCCGCGCTCACTGTGGGGGTTCAAACTCCGGAGGGGCTCCTACAGCCCAAGCACAATACCATCATAGCAGTCGCTGCGGCGTTCAGCCCGATCCACACTCAGTCCGGATATATGCATGTAAGCCACACAGGCACAGTGAAGTTTATCATTTTCAGTTCCAATTATTAGGAATTACAGATAAGTGTTTAAAACTTTAGAAATTTACTAATCATTTCGAGACAGTGTTTAACTCAGGACTAATATCATGAGAACATGCTAAGCATCATGGAAACAGTGATAATAATCCCTAAGGAATCCAAATAATCGGCACGCAACCCGAATATACTCATAACAATCCAAGTAGGAGGTTTACCAACCAATTTCTAGCCAATGACACTGTATGAACATCACTCGGACGGAATAAGCCATAGTCCCCAATCACAAACGACCCCACACTCGCCGTAGAGTGCGTGTCAATATAGTGGCACAGTGTGATATACCGGGGTTTCAAACCCTCAGGTCATCATCTATATCTATTACTCACCTCAAACCGGCCGCAAGACTAGTTCGCTAAGCCTTTTCCTCTTGAATCCACATCCCCGCGTGTCGAATCTAGCCAAAACCATAATGAATACATTACAATAGGCAAAAGAAACATTACCCAATAAAAAGAACTCGAAAAATACCAAAAATCTCGAAGTTGGCAAAACCCGAGCCCCGGGCCCACTTTTTGAAAAATTACTAAATTCACATCACCGGATTCCTCGTCTCACCATGAGTCCGTACATGTAAAATTCATCAAAATTGGAGTCCAAATGCTCCCTCAAATCCCAATTTCTGATTTGAAAACCAAGCTCTAATTCTTCAATTTTTCACCCAATTTTCCAATAATCAAAGGTAGATTTTTCAATAAAATAGCATTTCTAGGTCAGAGACTTACCTCCAGCCGATTTCTGTCAAAACTCTCTTCAATTTCTACCCAAAAGCTCTTGAGGTGGTTCAAAAATGGTGGAAATAACAAATGGGTCACGGATGAAATGATATTAAAAACCCTTACTGAATGCCAAGTTCCTTCTATGCTATCGCGAGAGTCCTTTCACATTCGCGATGCACAATTTTCCCCTCTGACAAAAATTCCCTTCGCGAATGCGTCTAGTCTCCCGTGAATGCGAAGGCTCAGGCCCCCAGTCCTATGCGAACGCGTCTCATCAATTCACCACGGATTCAAGCCTAAGTTTATTCAAAACATCCGAATCATACATCGATCAAAAACCCAACCAAACGACGTCCAAATGACCTGAAAGTTTACCCGCACATCTAAAATCACCTAAGGAAGCTACAACAACTCTCGAAATTCCATTTCGACCCCCGGATCAAAATCTCACCTATCAACCGGAATTCGCCAAAATTCAAACTTCGCCAATTCAAGCCTAATTCTACACTGGACCTCCAAATTCAATTCCGATCGCGCTCCTAGGTCAAAAATTGTCCCTTGAAGCTAACCAAATATCCGGAATTCACATTCGAGCCCTCTAACTATATGGTCAACTTTCGGTAGACTTTTCCAAAGCAAGCTTCCTTCTAAGAGGCTAAGTGCCTCATTTCCAACTAAAACCAATTCAATTCTACCCGATCAACTCAAATACTGATATTGAAACATAGAGAAACATAATATGGGAGAAACGGGGTGGTAACTCACATGACGACGGACCGGGTCATCACATCCTCCCTAACTAAAATAAACGCTCGTCCTCGAGCGGGTCAAGAAACATACCTGGAGTCTCAAACAAATGAGGATATCAGCTCTGCATCTCCCGCTCGGTCTCCCAAGTAGCCTTCTCCACGGGCTAACCTCTCCACTACACCTTCACCGAAGCTATATCCTTGGATCTCAATCTCTGAACCTGACGACCCAAAATAGCCACTAGCTCCACATCATCGGTCAAATCATCATCCAACTACACTGTATTGAAGTCCAACACGTGAGATGGGTCCCCAACATACTTCTGGAGCATAGATACATGAAATACCGGATGAACTCTTGACAGGATGGGTGGCAAAGCAAGCATATAGGCTACCTCCCCAATCCTTCTGAGTATCTCAAAAGGACTAATGAACCGTGGACTCAACTTCCCTTTCTATCCAAATCTCATAACGCCCTTCATAGGAGAAACCTTCAACAAGACCTTCTCGCCCACCATATAAGATACATCTCGAACTTTCCTATCCGCATAACACTTTTGATGCGACTGAGCTGTACGAAGTCTCTCCTGGATCACTTTCACCTAATCCAAGGCATCCTGGACCAACTCTATCCCCAATAGCCTAGACTCACCGGGCTCAAACCAACCAACCGGAGATCTACACCGTCTCCCATATAAGGCCTCATACGGTGCCATCTGAATGCTGGACTGATAGCTGTTGTTGTAGGCAAACTCTGCAAGTGGCAAGAAACCAACCCAAGAACCTCCAAAATCAATAACACAGGCACGCAACATGTCCTCCAATGTCTGAATGGTACGCTCGGACTGCCCGTCCGTATGAGGATGAAACGCTGTGCTCAACTCTACCTGTGTGCCTAACTCTTGCTGAAAAGTCCTCCAGAACTGAGAAGTAAACTGAGTACCCCAATCTGATATAATGGAAACTGGGACACCATGCAACCGTACAATCTCCCGGATGAAAATCTCTGCTAACCGCTCCGAAGAATAGGTGGTACACACCGGAATGAAGTGCGCGGACTTGGTCAGCCGATCCACAATCACCCAAATCGAATCAAACTTCCTCGCTGTCCGAGGGAGACCACTCACAAAATCCATAGTAATCCTCTTCCACTTCCACTCGGGAATATCCATACGCTGAAGTACACCACCGGGCCTTTGATGCTCATACTTGACCTGCTGACAGTTGAGGCACCGAGCCACATAACTCACAATATCCTTCTTCATTCTCCTCCACCAGTAATGCTGTCTCAAATCCTGATACATCTTCGCAGCACCTAGATAAATAGAATACCGCGAGCTGTGGTCCTCTTCCAATATCAACTCCCAAAGCCCATCCACATTGGGCACGCAAATACGGCCCTACATCCTCAACCCACCATCACTATCAATAGTCACATCCCTAGCATCATCATCCTGAACTCTGTCCTTAAGTACAAGCAAATGTGGATCATCATACTGGCGCTCTCTAATGTGGTCATACAAGGATGACCGAGATACCACACAAGCCAACACCCGACTAGGATCCGAAATATCTAACCTCACTATCCGATTGGCCAAAGCCTGGACATCAACTGCAAAGGGACTCTCCCCAACTGGAATATATGCCAAACTAACCATACTCACCGCCTTTCGGCTCAAAGCATCGGCCACTACATTGGCCTTCCCCGGATGATATAAAATGGTAATGTCATAATCCTTGAGCAACTCAAGCCACCTCCGCTGCCTCAAATTAAGATCCTTCTGTTTGAACAAATGCTGAAGGCTGCGATGATCAGTATATACCTCACAAGATATGCCATATAGGTAGTGCCTCCAAATCTTCAAAGCATGAACTATAGCAGCCAACTCCAAATCATGTACGGGGTAGTTCTTCTTATGAGGCTTCAACCGACGAGAGGCATATGCAATAACTCTACCCTCCTGTATTAACACACATACGATCCCAACTCTCGAAGCATCACAATACACGGTGTAAGAACCTAAAGCTGATGGCAACACCAACACTGGAGCTGTGGTCAAAGCTGTCTTGAGCTTCTAAAATCTCTCCTCGCACTCGTCTAACCATACAAATGGTGCACCCTTTTGCGTCAACTTGGTCAAATACGAAGCAATAAATGAAAAACCCTGGACAAACCGTCAATAATACCCTGCCAGACCGAGTAAACTCTGAATCTCTGTGGCTGAGGACGATCTAGGCCAACTTTGCACTGCCTCTATCTTCTTTGGGTTGACTTTAATACCATCACTAGACACCACGTGTCCCAGAAAAGCCACAGACCCAAGCTAGAACTCACATTTGGAGAACTTTGCATAAAGCTTCTCCTCCCTCAATCTCTGTTATACCACTCTCAAATGCTGAGCATGCTCCTTCTGGCTATGCGAGTACACCAGGATATCATCAATAAAAACTATAACAAATGAATCCAGATATGGCCGAAACACGTTATTCATCAAATGCATGAACGCGGCTGAGGTATTAGTCAGCCCAAAAGACATAACTAGAAACTCATAATGCCCATATCTCGTCCTGAAAGTTGTCTTCATAATACCGGAATCCCTAATCTTCAGCTGGTGATAGCCTAAACGGAGATCAATCTTAGAGAATACCCTTGCTCCCTGGAGCTGATCAAACAAATCATCAATGCGCGGTTGTTGATACTTGTTCTTCACTGTCATTTTGTTCAACTGCCTGTAGTCAATGCACATTCTCATTGTGCCATCTTTCTTCTTCACAAATAAGACCGGTGCACCCCACGGTGACACACTCGGACGAATGCACCCCTTATCTAGGAGTTCCTGAAGCTTCTCCTTCAATTCCTTTAACTCAGCTGGTGCCATACGATAGGGAGGAATAGAAATGGGCTGAGTGCCCGGCACCAAATCAATACTGAAATCAATGTCGCTTTCCAGTGGCATGCCCACCAAGTCTGCTGGAAACACATCAGGGAAATCCCTTACAACGAGCACAAAATCAAGACTAGGATTCTCAGATCCAACATCTCTCACAAAAGCCAACTACGATAAACAACCTTTTTCAACCATCCGCTGGGCCTTTAGGAAGGAAATCACCCTACTGGGAACATAATCAGTCGAACCTCGCCACTCAATCCTCGGAACACCCGGAATAGCCAACGTAACTGTCTTGGCATGACAGTCCAGAATAGCATGGTACGGAGATAGCCAATCCATACCCAGAATCACATCAAAGTCTACCATGCCCAACAATAACAAGTCGACTCGGGTCTCCAGACCCCCAATAGTCACCAGACAAGATCGATATACATGATCCACAATAATAGTATCACCAACTTTGGTAGATACATGCACAGGCAAGGCAAGACAACCACGGGTCGTACCCAGATGATGGGCAAATTATGAAGACACATAAGAGTATGTAGACCCGGGATAAAATAAAACAAAAGCATCCCTGTGGCAGATTGAGATAAAACCTGTGATAACAGCATCTGATGCAATGGCGTCCCTCCTGTCTGAGATAGTATAGAACCGAGCCTGACCACTACTAGATCGATCTCCACCCCTAGGGCGGACCCTACCTGTCTGGCCCCCACCCCTACCTGACTCGGAGGGTGCTGAAGTAGATGGAGTAGAAGAGGAGGGTTGATCCCTCTGCTGAGATCGGCCACCACGAAGCCGAGGACACTGTCTCCTCATGTGGCCAAACTCACCGCACTCGTAGCAACTACCCGGTGCTGGAGAAGGGGACTGAAGGGAATCCCTCGCTGTTGAAGAACCCTGGGCTGAAGAAGCAGGAGTAGAGATCTGAGCTGGAAGGGCACTAAGTGAAGACTGCCCCTACTGAAATCCTTGATGACCACGGCCTAATGAAGCCGCACTGTACTCTGGGCGACCTGACTGAGGAGGCCTGAAGGAACGACCTCCGCCACGTTGTAACCGGCCCCTAGACGGAGTAGCACTGAAGCTACCTGAACCTCAAGGCCTCTTGGCCTCTCTCTCCTCACGCTTGTCTCAGTATGGCGAGCCATGTCAACTACCTCCTCAAACAAAGCGGCTATAACCCTCTCTCTAGTCATCAAAATGCGAATCAGATAGTTGAGGCCATCCACAAACCTCCTAATCCTCTCCCGATCTGTCGGGATCACCCAAGTAGCAAGCCGAGCTAACTGCATAAACCTCAACTCATACTGGGTCACAGTCATGTCCCCCTGAATCAGCCACTCAAACTGACGACATAGCTCCTCCCTGCGAGACTGCGACATATACTTCTCCAGAAAGAGTGTGGAGAACTGCTGCCAAGTAAGGGGCGCTGCTCCAACAGGCCTACGCCTCTCAAACTCCTCCTACCATGAAAATGCAGGCCCTGAGAACTGGAAGGTAGTAAAAGCCACTCCACTCGACTCCAAAATCCCTGCAGTGTGAAGCATACGCTGACACTTGTCCAGAAATCCCTGGGCATCCTTGCCCTCAGTACCACTGAATGTTGGAGGCTGGAGCCTACTGAACCTCTCTAGTGGATGCTACTTGTTGTCTGGCATCACTGGAACCACATAATTCTCTGCAACGCTACGGCTGGAAAACCAGCAATCACACAAGTCCAAAAATGATCCATTTGATCTCCCGAAATCACCCCGAGGCCCTCGGGACCGCAACCAAAAACACCAACCTACCCCAAAACATCATACGATCTTGTTCCAATCATCAAAACACGTCAAAGAACACAAAAGTCATCAATTCACCACGGATTCAAGCCTAAGTTTCTTCAAAACATCCGAAACACACATTCGATCAAAAACCCAACCAAACGACGTCCAAATGACCTAAAATTTTGCCCGCACATCTAAAATCACCTAAGGAAGCTATAGCAACTCTTGGAATTCCATTTCGACTCCCGGATCAAAATCTCACCTATCAACCGGAATTCGCCAAAATTCAAACTTCGCCAATTCAAGCCTAATTCTACACTGGACCTCCAAATTCAATTCCGATCGCGCTCCTAGGTCAAAAATTGTCCCTCAAAGCTAACCAAATATCTGGTATTCACATCCGAGCCCTCTAACTATATGGTCAACGTTCGGTAGACTTTTCCAAAGCAAGCTTCCTTCTAAGAGGCTAAGTGCCTCATTTCCAACTAAAACCAATTCAATTCTACCCGATCAACTCAAATACTGATATTGAAACATAAAGAAACATAATATGGGAGAAACGGGGTGGTAACTCACATGACGACGGACCGGGTCGTCACATCCTCCCTAACTAAAATAAACGCTCGTCCTCGAGCGGGTCAAGAAACATACCTGGAGTCTCAATCAAGTGAGGATATCTGCTCTGCATCTCCCGCTCGGTCTCCCAAGTAGCCTCCTCCACGGGCTAACCTCTCCACTACACCTTCACCGAAGCTATATCCTTGGATCTCAATCTCTGAACCTGACGACCCAAAATAACCACTGGCTCCACATCATAGGTCAAATCATCATCCAACTACACTGTATTGAAGTCCAACACGTGAGATGGGTCCCCAACATACCTACGGAGCATAGATACATGAAATACTAGATGAACTCCTGACAGGCTGGGTGTCAAAGCAAGCATATAGGCCACCTCCCCAATCCTCCTGAGTATCTCAAAAGGACCAATGAACCGTGGACTCAACTTCCGTTTCTATCCAAATCTCATAACGCCCTTCATAGGCGAAACCTTCAACAAGACCTTCTCGCCCACCATATAAGATACATCTCGAACTTTCCTGTCTGCATAACTCTTCTGATACGACTGAGCTGTACGAAGTCTCTCCTGGATCACTTTCACCTAATCCAAGGCATCCTGGACCAACTCTGTCCCCAATAGCCTAGACTCACCGGGCTCAAACTAACCAACCGGAGATCTACACCGTCTTCCATATAAGGCCTCATACGGTGCCATCTGAATGCTGGACTGATAGCTGTTGTTGTAGGCAAACTCTGCAAGTGGCAAGAAACCAACCCAAGAACCTCCAAAATCAATAACACAGGCACGCAACATGTCCTCCAATATCTGAATGGTACGCTCGGACTGCCCGTCCGTCTGAGGATGAAACGTTGTGCTCAACTCTACCTGTGTGCCTAACTCTTGCTGAAAAGTCCTCCATAACAGAGAAGTAAACTGAGTACCCATATCTGATATTATGGAAACTGGGACCCCATGCAACCGTACAATCTCCCGGATGAAAATCTCTGCTAACCGCTCCGAAGAATAGGTGGTACACACCGGAATGAAGTGCGCGGACTTGGTCAGTCGATCCACAATCACCCAAATCGAATCAAACTTCCTCGCTGTCCGAGGGAGATCACTCACAAAATCCATAGTAATCCTCTTCCACTTCCACTCGGGAATATCCATACGCCGAAGTACACCACCGGGCCTCTGATGCTCATACTTGACCTGCTGACAGTTGAGGCACCAAGCCACATAACTCACAATATCCTTCTTCATTCTCCTCTACCAGTAATGCTGTCTCAAATCCTGATACATCTTCGCGGCACCTAGATGAATAGAATACCGCGAGCTGTGGGCCTCTTCCAATATCAACTCCCAAAGCCCATCCACATTGGGCACGCAAATACGACCCTGCATCCTCAACCCACCATCACTATCAATAGTCACATCCCTGGCATCATCATCCTGAACTCTGTCCTTAAGGACAAGCAAATGTGGATCATCATACTGGCGCTCTCTAATGTGGTCATACAAGGATGACCGAGATACCACACAAGCCA
>MU700290.1:63469-77862 GCA_026770625.1 Nicotiana glauca
AGGACACTGTCTCCTCATGTGGCCAAACTCACCGCACTCGTAGCAACTACCCGGTGCTGGAGAAGGGGACTGAAGAGAACCCCTCGCTGTTAAAGAACCCTGGGCTGAACCTCGAGGCCTCTTGGCCTCTCTATCCTCACGCTTGTCTCCGTATGGCGAGCCAAGTCAACTACCTCCTCAAACGAAGCAGCTACAACCCTCTCTCTAGTCATCAAAATGCGAATCAGATAGTTGAGGCCATCCACAAACCTTCTAATCCTCTCCCGATCTGTCGGGATCACCTAAGTAGTATGCCGAGCTAACTGCATAAACCTCAACTCATACTGGGTCACAGTCATGTCCCCCTGAATCAGCCACTCAAACCGATGACATAGTTCCTCCATGCGAGACTGCGGCATATACTTCTCCAGAAAGAGTGTGGAGAACTGCTGCCAAGTAAGGGGCGCTGCTCCAACAGGACTACGCCTCTCAAACTCCTCCTACCATGAAAACGAAGGCCCTGAGAACTGGAAGGTATTAAAAGCCACTCCACTTGACTCCAAAATCCTTGCAGTCGGAAGCATACGCTGACACTTGTCCAGAAATCCCTGGGCATCCTCGCCCTCAGTACCACTGAACATCGAAGGCTGGAGCCTACCGAACCTCTCTAGTCGACGCTGCTTGTTGTCTGGCATCACTGGAACGACATAATCTGGAGCTGGTGCGACTGGCACAACTGGAGCAACAGGTGCAACTGGCTGAGCTGGGGCTGATCCTGATGTCTATAATCCCTGAACAACCTGCTCGGGTGTGCGAGCTGCGGGGGTCTGATGACCACCCCCGATCTGAGAAGTAGCTACGGCAGTAGTGGCTGAGATTGCCTGAGCCAAACCAGTGCAGACGGATAAGATCTGAGCGAAAGCCTCCTGATGACTAGGAATCACGATGGGCACTACCGGTGCCTGAACAGGTGGTGCTGGAGCATCTACAGCTGGAGGCTGGTCCTGCATGGGGGCAACTGGTGGGTCAACAGGTGCTGCCCTTGTTGCTCTACCTCGACCACGACCACGGCCGCGTCTACGGTCTCTATTGGGTGGCAATGGTGATCGTCTGCCACGTCCGGTAGCACGGGTTCTCACCATCTGTGAGAGAATAGAATATAGAAGTTTAGTTCTCGGAAAAACAAAGCCGCACGATAAGAGTTCAATAATATAAAGTGTTTCCTAAAGGTTCTGCAGCCTCTCGAGGATAAATACAGATGTCTCCGTATCAATCCGCGAGACTCTACTAACCAGCTCATAACTCATGAGGCTTAGTAACCTAGGCTCTGTGCCAACTTGTCACTACCCCGATCCCTGTCGTGATGGCGCCCAACACAATTGCTAGGCAAGCCCGACCAATCAATACTCACAACCCAATCGCGATTCCTATTACCGAGTAACAATATGAAATTAGCAGTTTGTCAAGTCTGTTAACCGAATAATTTAAATAGAAACAACATTAAACACTGACATAACCAACATCTCCCAAAGACCTGGGGTCATGAGTCTAGAGCCTCTAGGATAATAAAGTAGCAAATTCTCATGTAATACAGAGTTCTAAAATGCGGAAAGATAAAAGGGATACGGGGAGGAGTCGGGTTCTACGGACATCAGGCAGCTACCTCGACAACTCCTGAAAGCTTTGGAAGCAGCAAATAGCTCAACTAAGCCTCCGGGACACATGAATCTGCACACATGGTACAGGGAGTAAAGTGAGTACTTCCAACTAAGTGGTAATAGATATATATAATGGCTGACAGCATGAAATCCCAAAATATAACAATACAAAGCTATAGCCAATAATTTTACACATTTAACGGTGGGATAACAACAAGTAATGGCAGATAAGAACAGACAGATATCGAAGCATGAAAGTAATGTAATGCATATGATTGCTGCGGCGCGCAGCCCGATCCATTTGGGTACCCGCGCTCACTGTGGGGGTTCAGACTCCGGAAGGGCTCTTACATCCCAAGCGTAATATCATCGTAGCATTTGATGCGGCGTGCAGCCCGATCCACATTCAGTCCGGATATATGCATGTAAGCCACACAGGCACAGTCAAGTTTATCATTTTCAGTTTCAATTAATAGGTATTATAGATTAAGTGTTTAAAACTTTAGAAATTTACTAATCATTTCGAGACAATGTTTAACTCATGACTAATATCATGAGAGCATGCTAAGCATCATGGAAACAGTGATAATAATCCCTAAGGAATCCAAATAATCGGCACGCAGCCCAAATGTACTCACAACAATCCAAGTATGAGGTTTACCAACCAATTTCTAGCCAATGACACAGTATGAACATCACTCGGATGGACTAAGCCATAGTCCCCAATCACAAACGACCCCGCACTCACCGTAGAGTTTGTGTCTCGCCTTAATATAGCGTCACAGTGTGATATACCGGGGTTTTAAACCCACATGTCATCATCTACATCTATTACTCACCTTTAACCGACCGCAAGATTAGTCCGCTATGCCTTTTCCTCTTGAATCCACCTCCTCGCGTGTCAAATCTGGCCAAAACCACAACGAATACATTACAATAGGCTAAAGAAACATAACCCAATCAAAAGAACTCGAAAAACACCAAAAATCTCGAAGTTGGCAAAACTCGAGCCCCGTGCCCACTTCTAAAAAAATTACAAAATTTACATCACCGGATTCATCGTCTCGCCACGAGTCCGTACATAAAAAATTCATCAAAATCGGAGTCCAAATGCTCCCTCAAATCCCAATTTCTCATTTGAAAACTCAAGCCCTAATTCTTCAAATTTTCACTCAATTTTCCAACAGTCAAAGGTAGATTCTTCAATAAAATAGCGTTTCTAGGTCACGAGACTTACCTCCAGTCGATTCCCGTCAAAACTCTATTCAATTTCTACCCAAAAGCTCTTGAGGTGGTTCAAAATAGGTGGAAATAGCAAATGGGTCGCGGATGAAATGAAATTAAAAACCCTTACTGAATGCCCAGTTCCTTCTATGCGAACGCGAGAGTCCTCTCGCGTTCGCGATGCACAATTTTCCCCTCGGACAAAAATGCCCTTCGCGAGCGCGTCTGGTCTCCCGCGAATGAGAAGGCTTAGGCCCCCAGACTTATGCGAACGCATCTCATTAATCGCGAATGCGAAGAGGAACCATGCTGGGCCTCTACCTCTTTCTACGCGAACCCGTGCAAAGCACCGCGAACGCGATTCACTATGGCTCTCAACTACGCGAACGCGTAGCCCAAACGCGAATGCGATGAACAACTTCCTGCCCTCTCAAATTAACTCTACGCGTCCGCGACACATGCCACGCAAACACGATGAAGGAATTCTCTGCAACCCTACAGCTAGAAAACCAACAATCACACAAGTCCAAAAATGATCCGTTTGATCACCCGAAATCACCCCGAGGCCCCCGGGACCTCAACCAAAAACACCAACCTATCCCAAAATATCATACGAATTTGTTCCAATCATCAAAACACGTCAAACAACACAAAAGTCATCAATTCACCACGGATTCAAGCCTAAGTTTCTTCAAAACTTCCGAAACACACATTCGATCAAAAACCCAACCAAACGACGTCCAAATGACCTGAAATTTTACCCACACATCTAAAATCACCTAACGAAGCTACAGTAACTCTCATAATTCCATTTCGACCCCGGATCAAAATGTCACCTATCAACCGAAATTCGCCAAAATTCAAACTTCGCCAATTCAAGCCCAATTCTACACCGGACCTCCAAATTTAATTCCGATCGCGCTCCTAGGTCACAAATCATCCCCCGAAGCTAAGAAAATCTCCGAAATTCACATCTGAGCCATCTAACTATATGTTCAACTTTCGGTTGACTTTTCCAAAACAAGCTTCCTTCTAAGAGGCTGAGTGCCTTATTTCCAACTAAAACCAATTCAATTCTACCCGATCAACTCAAATACTGATATTGAAACATAGAGCAATATAATATGGGGGAAACGGGGAGGTAACTCACATGACGACGGGCCGGGTCGTCACAATCTCATTTTCCAGAATCGTCATAAAGCAAAGATTTTCTATCTCTTCGTGCTCTAAACTGTCTTCGTCACTCCAGTTTCCAAAGGATTTGTTCTTGTTAAAACCTCTATAAATATTCCTTTTTAGTTCTGGGCACTCAGCTTGAATTTGTGCAAATCTTCCACACTTATAGCATTTGCCATCATTGTTATCCTGTTCATTGTATTGCCTGGATTCTAGGTGGCATTCTTCCTTTCTTTATGTTTCTGAATCTTCTCAATAACCCATCCATGTTTCTTGATAGCACAACAATTTATTCTTGTAGGGCTTCAGGATCGTCATCGATTTCGTTTTCAGCTAGTTTGTTTGAGGCTTTGAATGCAACTATCTTCTTTTTTTTCCTTTCTGACTAGTTTTCTTGAGATGCGCCCATTCAAAGGCTATGAGTTCTCCTCATAGTTCATCATATGGAAATTTGTTTAGATCCTGCAATTCAAGTGTGACTACTTTGGTCTGCCAAGTGATGGCAGGCTTCTGAGAATTATTCTGACTATATCACCACTAGTATATGGCTTGCCAAATGCCTTAAGATCACTGATTATTTTGCTAAACCTGGCAAATATTTCTTCAATAGATTCTCCTTCTTTCATAGAGAAGAGTTTGTAATCATGAACCAACATATTGATATGTGTTTCCTTTACTTTGCTGGTTCCTTCGCATGTAACCTCAAACTTGTCCCACATTTCTTTGGCTATATCACAACTAGAGATTTTCTCGTATTCTTCACTACTTATATCATTGTGCGTCAGATTTCTGGCCTTATTGTTAACTTGTACTACTTCCATTTGCTCTTTTGTATATGAATCTATATCTTTAGGATCAACAAGTGGTGGAGTAGTAGTAGGCAATGGTTAGTTTCCTTTTTTGATGACTCTCCAAACTATAACATCATACGCCTTTGCACAGATCTCCATACGCACTTTCTAGTGAGAGAAACGTTGACCTGGTGGTCTAACTTGTGAAGTTCCTTCCTGGAAGGGAGCTCCTATAGTGACTTGATTTGCCATGATCTTTTCTCACAAGCTGTTAAGCAAAGATTCGAATGTGAGCCTCGCTCTAATACCAATTGAAAGTACAAGGGGGGGGGGTGAATTGTATAATTTTTCAACTTAGACTCTATTAGTTGACTGATTTACCAATTAGTCGACTTGATGCAATAAAATAGCAATTGTAATAGCAGAATATAAAATATAGAAAGTAAGTGTAGAAATCTAAAGACACCAAAATTTTATACTAGTTCGGATTCAATGTGAATCCTAGTCCAGTCCCCTTGGGTTGAATGGGAGTTCGCTTTAGTAATTGCGTTTCTTCGAGTACAATAGAAATGATGTGATAGCTCAGTTCCTATAGCACTCGTCTTCTTTTGATACAATGCCTCACCAGTGTTATACTCTCATTTTTCTCTAACTTATTACACAACAGATCTCAGTGAACCACAATGTTTGTTTGTAGTAGAAAAAAGAGAGAATTTTGGTTTGATCAAAGTATATCTATCTAAGTCTGAAAATTGGGTATAAATACTTTGGTGAAGACTTTGAGTAGACATGATTTCAGCAACCCAAGGGATTTGATCCTTGGAAAGAGATTGATTCTTTCTAAGAATAAGGTTTCTGGTCGTTGCTCTTCCTTGATAAGAGAAGATTGATTGCCTTCCTTCTTTAGTCATTGATGAAGATTTGCTCTTTAATTATTGGTCCTTCCATAATTGGAAACTCTTGATCATTTTCTTTTTCAGTCGTTGAAGATGAAGATTTTCTTCTTGATTATTGGTTTTTTTCATAGTCAGTAGATCAGCCAATTTCCTTGATTTGCTCCTAGAATATGTAGGCCTTGATTGACGCCTTAGTTTTAGGCTTTCACATGATTCATGCCATCGCAACTTTTCACAACTTTGGCTGATTGATATCTTTCCATAATTTCCATTTCTGATTGATTTTCTCCACAAATATATTATTGACATGATTAAAATCAGATATAACATTTATCATTGAGAGCCATTTCATTTGACATGCGTATTTGAGATACATGAATACAAATGCATTTCTTTCTGCTACCCGATTTGTCGACATTTATGATTTTACCTAAATTTTAACATGTAGGAATAAAGATGTACTTTGCTCATGCTACCTGAAAAAGAAATATTTACCTGTTGAAAGGTGTTTTTTTGGGGAAAAATTACAGTTTTTAAACTATCTCATATTTTTTGATGATTTTGGTAAAGGATTTGCGTTTTCACTGATATACTTGAAAAACAGAACTATTTTCGGAAATTATGAATAATCTAAGCATTTTAAATTCCAATTTAATTCTTTTATTACTTGCTTTACATTGTTATGAACTGCCGTTGGCTATTGGTGTTGGACCTGACCTTTTTTCTAGCTCATCACTACTTTCAATCTAAGGTTAGGTTTATTACTTATTGAGTGCATGGGGTCGGTTGTACTAATACTACAGTTCTATAGCTTGTGTTCCAATGTTGACTGATGATGTTGTTGTGTTTGATGGGAGCTGGATTTGAAGACATACATGCGTTCCATTTGTAGCTACCTCTTGTTCATAGTAATCTTAGATTCAAACAACCTTGTTTATATACTTTTAAAAAAATGATTTATTTACTTTATTTCAGCTTTGTAAACTCTATTCTTAGAAGCTCATGACTGTAATACCGGTTCTTGGAAAATGTATAATATTCAGTTAACTTCTCTATTTAATTATTTTATTAATTTCATTGGAATTGGATAGTTGTTAGTTAGCTTACCTAGCGGGCTGGATTAGGTTCCATCATGACTAGTTGGATTTTGGATCGCGACAGATTGGTGTCAGAGCTCTAGGTTCATAGGTTCTACAAGTCCTGAGCAAGTGTTTAGTAGATTCTTGCGGTTCGGTATGATGACGTCCATACCTATCTTCAAAAGGCTACAGGGCATTTGGGATAAACTTCCTATCTTTCTTTCCTTACCGTGAGATATTGATTCAGCTTGAAGCACAACTCTTTGAGATCCTTCCATGCATTCACATACGTATGTAAGCACTCGGTATCAGCTGTGCATCGACAGTTTATGATTCTATGGATGGGGTGCGAGATGTGATTTCGGTATGCTGTTGATGGACCAGTCTGGAAGACATGAGGCCGGGTTTTGACTGTAGCTTTAGCATAGAGATTTTGATTGTGTGAGCACGTGCCTTTGGACTTATAAATCCGATAGTGTCCCTATTAGTGGATTATGGCTCGATGAGGGATTGGATGGCTATATGTTGAGCATAATGTGACTGCAGGAAGTGTTCAGATGGATTGAATGTGAGGAGAAGAGTTTTTTTGGATTTAAAAAGGACTATTGGTTGCTTGATTTATATCTTGATTTGACGTATTGGCTCGAATTGTAGGTGTGTTGAGGGATATTGTATGCTGCTTATTGTGGGTTGAAGTAGAATTTTTGTGTCTTGTTGTGAGTTCAGACTCAGGAAGATTAAGTGATTGCGTAGTAGTTGTGACTGTGAAAGGGTATAAGAGATGTCAGTTTGAGTCTAAGCAGGTGGTCTACAACCTACGAAGTAATCTACGGATGTGTGATTTTTGTGATATTTTTTGTGAAGAGCTCTCTCTTACCAATGGATTATATGTGTTGCATTTTAATTTTGGATCGGTAGTAGTAGTTGACTTGACGGTCACAAGGGTGAATGCGAGATTTGCAGATAATTTGAAGTATTAAATGGTTTGCATTGCAGGAGCTCATGAAGGATTTAGTTGAATCTCACTGTGGTAATATGGCAGTAATAGAGTGTGCATTGTGAGTTATTATGTGTTTTGGTCTATGGCATTGAGCCAAGTGGAGGAGTCTGCTATCGACGTGTTGATTGCACGGTTATATGTTATATTGTTTTCGGTTTGAGTTATACTTGTGAATCAGTTATGACTTGCAGAGGTTGAGTTCGAGAATGACTCGAGTAAGGACATATCTGGATATAGGTTGTATTACACTCAATGAGTATATGGGAATCATGGAATTAATCGAGTTTGTTATTTGTAACGGATGAAGTGTGCGGGGAGTAGGGGTTTACTCGATTGCTTAGGGGGTGGATTACTTCTTAGGGTGTTGGTGTGCAAATGGGGCATAGGTCGTTCGGTCTGTTTTGTTGTTTTAGTTGAGATTTGAGTAGTGTGGAAGACTCTTGATAACGATTTTAGTGGATGCAAGATTTAAATGTAGCAATTGGAAATTTTCAGGATGTGTATATGGCTAGAAACTGAGATTTACATTGGATGGTGTAGCGACTTGTGGCATTTCTATATCCTTATGGATTCTACATTTCAGTATAAAAAAGGTAAAAGGATCAACTAAATTCACAGAAGATCTGTTCATAGTGGGTATCTCGGTTGTGGTACTTTTGGGGTGCTTAAGAGAGCATTCAACGACTTATGGGCTTTAAGGCACATGGTTTTATGTTAGGACCTCTTGTTATGAGTTTTAGGTAAGGATCGTGGTGTTCCGGCAAGGAGAATTGTCAACTTAAGGGTTATTTGGAAGGAACTTGGAGAATTTGGACAATTTGGAATAAGTTGGATCAGCATGGTAATGGGTATGATTGGTTCTTTGGGTACTTATGATGTGGAGAGTCTCTACAGTTGTTTTATGGTAATGCTCTTGTGTGTTTGGTGACCTGTGTGGCTTGGTTGAGTTAGAGAGATTTAGTTATGATGGCTTGGTTATGTGCAAATGGGTTTCGAAGAGTTCTCGATGGTTACTACCATAGTTTGAGAAGTATCCTACTGGCGTGAGGAACATGTGGCGTATAGAGACTTTCTCCTAGATGAGATCAAATGGAATGTTCTTAGCTAATTGAGTATGTAGTTTCGTGTGACTCGGAGTGGATTATGAGGTTCTTGTATTTTTTATATGATGGCATGGTATATATGGTGTGTTATGTGGGATTGGGATTCTCTTGAGCAAGGTCACAATTTTGTTTTGAAGGGAATGGCATAAAAAATTCTTAGGCAGCATGCAGTCTTCAGATGACTAGGTGAATGATATTACTATTTGGTATTGCTTGATAAGTGTGTATATTTTAGAAGGCGCACTATGTTTTGATTTATGGATACTTTATTAGTGTTGCGACACTTTCCTGGTTTGATCGACAACTGATATTAAAATTTTTCTATGTGGCATGGAAGAATTATAGAATTATTCCCCGCGGGATGATCGTGTATAAGAGATGTGTAGACATTCAGGCGGTAGAGTTGGACAAGATATGGTGATTCTTGTGTTATATGGAATTGGAGACTGGGAGTTCTCAGGAGCACACTATTTCGTGGTTGTGGACTATGAAAATGTGGCCAAGGTTAGTTGGAGGATGGTATGTGTTATGGTTAGGTCATTGTGGACCTTCGGAGAGTTATTTATCTATTAGTGGATAACTACCTATTAGTACGACCAATTAGGATGTATACTCGACATAAGGTCAGATTGGTGGACTCCGTACTGCTATGGTTGAGGGATGTGCCATTCGATTGTTTTCGAGCTCATTCATGTTATATGCACACATGGTGCGGTTCTATTTGGGCCTTAAGGCGGAAATTGAGCGAGATGGGCATTTGGGTGCCGAATGATTGATCGCGTATTGGTTATGTTCTTTCGGGTTTTGTGTGGAATTATGTCATTTGTTTCTCTGTGGTTATGGTAATACACTTTGGGTACTTGATGTCGAATTGCGCGTGGTTATTGATTGTGAGCAGTGTGGCTTGAGATATTTCATATGGACCAGTGTTTGGATGGGGTCACGCATTGCACCAGAGTTATGTTGAGATATGATATTTTGTGTTATTCGTGTATTATGGTTCTACGGTGTGTGATGGTTCTTAGCATTGCGTTGTGACGGTACTTTTTGAGCTTGCGGGGAAGTTATCTTATTTGAGTCATCTTTCTAGGTTTGAATACCTTTGAATTATTGCGTATTGGTGCACCGATTGCACGGTTTGTGGTTTAAGGTTGTATTGGTGTGTCACTCCGTAGAGTAGATGTTATTTGATAAGACTAGGTCGTTGGATCTATGATGGGTGCTATCGAATTTGATTGTGGTATATTTGGAAGGATAATATCAAAAGTCAACTGTCACGACCTGGATTTTTCACCATCGGGATCGTGATGACGCCTACTCGTGGTAGCTAGGCAAGCCAAGTTACTCATCGTTTTCATAAATAAAAACATCCTGTTGTCAATTTAATAGCATGAATAATAATAATAATAACAATAGCTACGGAAGCCTACTTTTAAAAGTCTGAAAATAAATGTGAACTGCTCAACAATATCCTCTACCCAAGATTTAGTGTCACAAGCTCACGAACCACTAAGAATAAACTACATATAATGGTCTGAAAGAAATATAACAACCGCTTGTCTCGAAACAATGAGACTACAGTATAAATGAAAAGCATAAGAAGAGACGTCGGGTCGTGCGGACGCCTGCAAGGCTACCTCGGTGTATCGCTGGTCGAAGTACCAACACTCGCACTACTGTTACTGTTTCTGTCCGAAACCTGTATCTGCGCAAAAAGAGCTCAGAGTGTAGTATCAGCACAACCGACCCCATGTGCTGGTAAGTGCCCGGCCTATCCCGGCGAAGTAGTGACAAGCGTATGACCATACACTCACATAAACCTGTGCAGTTCTATATACATATGTACCACAAAACAACAGAAATACTGAACTAAACAAGTAGAAAGGGAGGGAACATGCTATGGGGAGCTCAATTGGATATACCTAATTTATCAGTTAAATAGAAACAGATCGCAACAATAATTATCACAAAATAAGAAATTTAATAGTTGCACGGCATCACCCTTCGTGCTTTTACTCTCATCCTCACCCAAATAATCATATCAAAGTGCACGGTATCACCCTTCGTGTTTATACTCTCATCCTCACCCAAACAATCAAATAAAAGTGCACGGCATCACCCTTCGTGCTTTTACTCTCATAACTCACATTCATGGCACGGAATGTTCCTTCGTGCATAATATAATTAACAATGGCACGGAATGTTCCTTCGTGCATAAATAGTTAAAAGATGGCACGGAATGATCCTTCGTGCGAATATAAATAGAAATGGCACGGCATCACCCTTCGTGCTTTATCACTCTTCCTCACCCAAACAACAGTCACAATCAACGGGCAAGAAGAATGAAATAAACAACAAGTACCATCCCGACAAGGGAGTAACAACAACACAATAAGGTCCCAGCAAGGGAACAATAACAACAACAACAATAAGGTCCCGACAAGGGAACAAATAACAACTTTCACAACCCGACAAGGGCTCAATAATTTAACCATCCCGGCAAGGGATTTATCATAATTTCTTTCAATACTTTCAACTTTAATTCAATAATATTCATCATTTGAGCCAACGCTCCAAAATATCAATATTTCACAATTTATTCTCGAACTCTACACATTTGTAGCAAATCATACTTTTAACTTAGGAGAGTTCCAAATTAGTTCAAGACATGTACCACGACGACTCACAGTCATGCTAGACTCCGGTGTATAGACATTCGTCACCACGCCTATACACCGCACTCGATCATTTAGCAAATAGCAATTTATTATACTCTAATCCTATTCCCTCAAAGTAGGATAGATCAAACACTTACCTCGAAGGTTTACGGTCAACTCAGTCCTCAAGCAATGTCTTTCCTTTCGAATTTCGCTCCAATTCAATCGTATCTATACACAATTTATTTAATATCATCAATTCTACTCAATAAACCAGCCCAATTGCCTAATTAAAGTGTTTTTAATATTCTGTCCAAAAATTGTAAAACCGACCCTGGGCCCGCTTGGTCAAAACACGATGTTCGAGCCAAAATAAATTCACCCATACCCCCACGAGTACAAATATATAATTTGTTTTAAGATTCGACCCCAAATTGAGGTTGAATTACCCAAAATTCTGAAAAACCTAACTTTGCTCAACACCCATGATTTCTACCTTGATTTCATGATTTAGGCTTAGAAACTAGTTAATTAATGAAAGAAAAGTGAAAGAAATAAGCGGGAAATTACTTACTTAAAGGGTCTTGAAGCTTCGGGGCGTTAATGGCTTCCTAGGGCTTGGGAGAGAAGAGGGTTCGTGATAAAAGAGTGAAAAATCCCAGTGCACTGGTTCTGTCCCGTTTTTAAAATTTAACTGGGCCGAATTGCCCTTCGCGTTCGCGTACAAAGTGTCGTGTTCGCGAAGGGTTGGACGGGTCTAGGCATCGCGTTTGCGTGGAGCTAGTCGCGAACGCGTAGAAGAAATAATTGGGGGCTTCACAGCTGGCCTATGCGAACGCGAGGTGTGGGTCGCGAATGCGAAGGAGGGGGAAAAGGGCATCGCGAACGCGACCAGTGGGACGCAAACGCTATGAAGGAATGCTTGCAGCAGATTTTCTGCAATTTTTCTAAGTTCAAAACTACCCAAATACCTATCTGAAACTCACCCGAGCCCTCGGGGCTGCAAACCAAATATGCACACTGACTCAAAAACATCATATGAACTTGCTCGAGCGATCAAATCGCCAAAATAACATCAAATTCAAAGAATCACCCCTCAAAACTCATAAATTTCATTTCAAAGTTCATCAACCTCTAATATTTGATATTTAGGTCCTAAACACGTCAAACGACGTCCGATTTCGACCAAACTTTATAGATAGTGCTTAACGCATATTTAAGACCTGTACCGGGCGTCGGAACCAAAATACGAGCCCGATACCTATATTTTCTAACTCATTTTCATTTTCATTTTCCTTAAAAATTTCAGAAAATAATTTAACAGAATAATTCATATCTCGGGCTCTAGGCCTCAGAATTCGATCCGGGCACATGCCCGAGTCCCATATTTTTCTACGGACCTTCCGGGACCGTCCAAACTCAGGTCCGGTCCGTTTACCAAAAATATTGACCAAAGTCAACTATATCAATATTAATATCAAAATTCTTCAAATTTTTCACAGAATTCACATATTTCAACATAAAAAATTTTCGGCTATGCTCCCAGACTGCGCACGCAAATCGAGGTAATATAAAATGAGGTTTTCAAGGCCTCGGAAGCACGGAACAGATGAGGAAAACAGGTGATGACCCTTTGGGTCATCACATCCTCCACCTCTAAAACAACCATTCGTCCTCGAACGGACAAGAGAAAGAAGTACCTGAGTCGGGGAACAGATGTGGATAACGGCCCCGCATATTAAACTCGGACTCCCAGGTCGATGCCTCAGGAGGCTGACCTCTCCACTGAACACGTACTGAAGGAAAATTCTTCGACCTCAACTGCCGAACCTACCGGTCTAGAATCGCTACCGGCTCCTCCTCATAAGATAAATCCTTGTCCAACTGGACAGTGTTGAAGTCTAACGCATGTGTAGGATCGCCGTGATACCTCCGAAGCATAGATACATGGAAAACTGGATGCACGGCTGATAAGCTAGGTGGCAATGCAAGTCTATAAGCCACCTCTCCCACTCGATCAAGAATCTCCCAATGTACCTAGGGCTAAGCTTGCCTTCTTCCCAAATCTTATCACGCCCTTCATAGGCGATACACGGAGCAACACTCGCTCTCCAACCATGAAAGCCACGTCTAGAACCCTGCGATCCGCATAACTCTTTTGCCGCGACTGAGCCAAACGAAGTCTGTCCTGAATGATCTTGACCTTATCCAAGGCCTCCTAGACTAAATCTGTACCCAACAACCGAGCTTCCCCCGGCTCAAACCATCCGACTGGGGATCGATATCGCCTACCATACAACACGTCATAAGGAGCCACTGAATGCTCGATTGATAACTGTTATTATAAGCAAACTCTGCCAAAGGCAGGAACTGATCCCACGGACCTCCAAAATCGATAACACAGGCTCGGAGCATATCTTCTAAAATCTGAATAGTCCTTTCGGATTGACCGTCCGTTTGAGGATGAAATGATGTGCTCAGTTGAACCTAGGTGCTTAACCCTTGCTGAAACGCCTTCCGGAAATGCGAGGTAAACTGCGGACCTCGATCCGAAAAGATAGATATAGACACCCCATGATGGTGAACAATCCCCTTGATATAATTCTCCACTAACCTCTCGGATGAATAGGAGACTGTTACTTGAATGAAGTGCGCGGACTTGGCCAGCCTATCAACAATGACCCAATTAGCATCAAACTTCTTCCGGGTCATCGGAAGTCCAGTAACAAGATCTATGATAATCCTCTCCCACTTTCACTCGGAAGCTCAATTCTCTGAAATAAACCACCAGGTCTCTGATGCTCATATTAACCTGTTGACAGTTCAAACA
>MU700291.1:8504-19830 GCA_026770625.1 Nicotiana glauca
CTCTGAATCTTAATAATAAATCCCTTATCGATTGTCCTTTAATTGAAAAAACTCCCTCTACCACGCCCTTCGCGGGATGAGGTAGCGCCAAAAAGAGGTGTGACACATATTATCAAAGTGAATCCCCTTACACTCCCCAAGCTCCATCATCCAAACACCATCCTCTTCCCCTGGTTACCCATGCATTTGTTGCACCTCCACCCGCCACTTTACATAAGTCATCCAGTGAGCCACTATTTCAGATTCATGACAACCATCGCTGTTCTCCCGAGCCTACCTTTAATGCTCCTGAACCACATTCATACACCCCTCACTGGGACAACCCGGCGGAACCGGATAGGCCACTCAGAAGTGTGGAGCAGGAAGAAGTCATTCGGAAATTCAAAAGCCTGGAGTAGTCCTTCAGTAATATGCATGGTTTAGGCAGCCAAGTCAGTGTTGCCTACAAGGACTTGTGCCCTTTTCCAGATGTTCAGTTGCCCGCAGGGTTCAAAATGCCCAAGTTTGACCTATATGAGGGGCATGGTGACCCGGTGGCCCACCTCCGAGGTTTTTGAAGCAAGATGCGAGGAGCGGGAGGGCGAGATGAACTTTTGATAGCTTATTTCGGTCAGAGCCTAGGAGGGTCTGCACTAGAGTGGTACACCAGGCAAGATCCTGGTAGATGGTTCACATGGGATGACCTGGCGCAAGCATTCATCGGCCATTTCCAGTATAACCTCGAAATAGTTCCGGATCGCCTATCATTGTTGAAATTGGAGAAAAAGCCTACAGAAGGCTTCAGAGAATTTGGGTTCCGTTGGAAGGAACAAGCGGCGAGAGTGGATCCGCCAATGAGAGAAAATGAGATGGTAGATTACTTCCTGCAGACATTGGAACCAACCTACTTCGGGCACTTAGTGACGTCCGTGGGTAAATCATTTACTGAAGTAATAAAAATGGGAGCCATGATCGAGGAGGGTTTGAAAGCTAATAAAATCATGAGTTATTCAGCATTAAAAGCGACCACTCAAGCCATTCAGAGTGGCACTGGAGGAGTGCTCGGGAAGAAGAGGAAAGAAGAGGTCGCAACTGTTGAGTCCGGGTCTTGGTTTGGAACCAGAGGCCCCGCACCCCACTATAACTCACCCCAACCCCACCAGCAAAGTTGCTTCCACAATCCATGCAGCCATCCCCAACATTACTACCCAACGTCCGATCCTCGCTTTACCATCCACCACGCCCAAACATACGCTCAACCTCAGGCACCATGGCGTGCACCAACACCCCAAAATAACTACCCACCCACAAGAGCATACAGAAATCCCACGGGTACGGGTTTCCGTCCAAACCAAGCTTTCAGAGACAACCGAGCACCAAAACCAAAGACTTTCACTCCCTTGGGAGAATCTTATACCAGCTTGTTCCATCGGTTGAAGCAGGTAGGGCTATTGAACCCAGTTGAAGCCAAATTACCAAACCCTCCTCCAAGGAATCTGGATCATTCAATAAACTGCGAGTACTGTTCAGGGTGCCCGGGGCATGACACAGAAAAATGTTGGAGGTTAAAAACGGCTATCCAGGAACTTATCGACACTCGTCGAATCGAGGTCCAGAACCCGGCAGAACCTAACATCAACCAGAATCCACTCCCAGCTCATCATGAGACCAACATGATCGAATTGGTACAAGCAGAAGAGGGATATGAGAAAACCTCTCAAACCGTGATGATGATCAGGTCCAGTGGTATCGGGATGAAAAAGGGGCCAAGCAATGACAAGTCACCCATCAATGAGGAGGGACCGTATGGCAAGCCAACAGCGGCAAAGGGGAATGCAAACGAAGTACTTGTGAAACCAAATGGGGTGAAAATAGTTGTACCAGGAGCAACAATCAAACCGGTCTTGACTGTAGCACGTGTTCGTGTGGATCCCCTCATCATCAGGCCAGCAATTCAGTTACCGATAGACGACAGCAAAGCCATTCCATGGAACTATGATCGGGTCACAGTGATTTACAAACGGAAAGAGGTCAAAGAAGAGGTCTGCGAGGCACAAGGGTTGTCCCGCTCAGGAAGATGTTTCGTTCCTGCGGAATTAAGGAAGACCAGTCAGGCAGCGGTAAAGAAGCCAGTGACCGACGAAGAAGCGGAGGAATTTCTGAGAAAGATGAAGTTGCATGATTATTCTATCTTGGAACAGCTCAAGAAGACCCCGGCTCAAATATCACTCTTGTCATTACTCATCCACTCTGAGGAGCATCGGCAGGCCTTGATGAAAATGTTGAATGAGGCCCATGTACCTGACAGGATCTCTGTCAGTCACCTAGAGAAAATCACGAATAGGATATTCGAGGCAAACCGAATTACCTTCACTGATGACGAGCTACCTGAGGAGGGTACCGGGCATAACAGAGCCCTATATCTTATGGTAAAGTGCGAAGAGTCTGTGGTTACCAAGGTTTTGGTTGACAACGGGTCCAGTGCGAACATCTGTCCTCTCTCTACGTTGAACAAATTAAAAGTGGATATCAACAGGGTGCGCAAGAACAGCGTCTGTGTCTGGGGATTCGACGGAGGAGGCCAAGCATAGATCGGGGATATAGTGTTAGAACTGACAATCGGACCGGTGGAATTCACCATGGAATTCCAAGTGCTGGATATGGTGGTCTCATACAACCTTTTGATAGGACGACCCTGGATCCATGCTGCCAAAGCGATTCCATCTAGCCTACACCAGTTGGTCAAATTCGAGTGGGACCAACAAGAGATTGTGGTCCATGGAGAAAATGATCTACACTCTCAGCCCGACACAATTGTTCCCTTTGCTGAAGTAGAGGAGGACGTCGGTCCATGGGTATACCAGGTTTGCGATGCGGTATCCGTCAACAGAGTTCCGGAGGGGGAGTACATTCCTGATACCAAAGTAATCTCTGCAGATGTCATGGTGGCTTACGAAATGTTGGGAAACAGTTTCGTGCCCGGTAAAGGCTTGGGTGCATCTCTGTAAGGTATCGTACAGCCGGTATCCTTGCCTGAAAATGTAGGAACCTTCGGTTTAGGATTTGAACCGACACCAGAAGACATCAGACGAGCTAAAAGGATCAAACAGAAAATGTGGGTACTTCCAAAGCCCGTTCCACGCCTCTCGCGATCTTTTGTTAGGTCCAGGATCAAAAGACGTCCGGCAATGAGGATTCCCGACACCATGGTTAGACCAGACGAAGAATTTTTGAGGAAGTTTGAGGATTTGTCCACGGATGTGTGCATGGTAGAAGATGGAGAAGGGCATATTCACGCTGAAATACAATTTGTGGGGCTAAAAACAAAACTGAATAATTGGGAGGCCACTCCTCTTCCCTCCCGGAAGGAGTCTTGGTAGTTCGCTTTGGTTTTTTTCGAGTTTTGTTTGGGATTATTTCAGGGTTGTAGTCTATTTTTTGGTTTCAAGTTTGTTTTAAAAGTGTGCAAACCCTGTTATCTTGTATTTTTCAATTAATGAAATTTTGTTCCTGGTGTTGCTGATTTTTGTTTTATTCTTCCTTTTTACTTTTCTGAACAACTTTCTTTCAACTGATCTTAATGATATGGCATGCATAGGGAATAATCAACCCAGTCTAGAAAATCAATTTGGTTCGGAAATAACAATGCAAGGGATAAGAAATGATGAGAGCGAATCAGAATATGACCAAGATGAAGCCTTAGAAGATATCGGCCAAGAGTTAAATAAGTTCGAGGAAAAGCCCAAACCCAATCTGAATGACACAGAGGCCATTAATTTAGGAGATGCAAATGACATTAGAGAAACCAAAATAAGTGTCCATCTCGGACCCAATCTCAGAGAAGAATTAATCAAGACACTCGTGGAGTTCAAAGATGTTTTTGCATGGTCGTACGACGACATGCCGGGTCNTGAAGTAACCAAGTAGCTACAAGCGAAAGTTATTCGTGTCACTCGATACCCCGATTGGCTGGCCAATGTGGTACCTGTACCAAAGAACGATGGGAAGATCAGAGTTTGTGTTGACTACCGCAATCTCAACAAGGCAAGCCCTAAGGATAATTTCCCATTACCCAACATCCATATCTTGATCGATAATTGCGCCGCGAGTGAGATCAGATCCTTTGTGGACTGTTATGCGGGATATCATCAGATTTTAATGGATGAGGAGGACGCAGAAAAGACNTACATGGATGATGTGATCATAAAATCCAGACGTCAGGAGGACCATGTGGCAGACCTCAAGAAGTTTTTCCAAAGACTTAGAAGGTATGATATTAAGCTCAATCCAGCCAAGTGTACTTTCGGGGTTCCGTCAGGGAATTTACTAGGATTCATCGTCAGCCGCCAAGGTATCGAGTTGGACCCATCAAAGATTAAATCCATCCAAGAGTTGCCACCACTGAAGAATAAAACGGAGGTGATGAGTCTATTGGGAAGATTGAATTATATCAGTAGGTTCATTGCTCAGCTTACAGCAACCTGTGAACCCATATTTCGGCTATTAAAGAAAGACGCGGCGATAAAATAGACGACAGAATGCCAGGAAGCATTCGACCAAATCAAGGGGTACATGTCAAATCCGCCCGTATTAGTTCCACCCGAACCTGGTCGGCCTCTGATTCTTTATCTAACGGTTTTGGAGAATTCATTTGGCTGCGTATTAGGGCAGCATGATCTCACGGGCATAAAAGAACGCGCCATTTACTATCTCAGTAAGAAGTTCACAGTTCATGAGGTAAAATACACTCATCTTGAGAAAACGTGTTGTGCCCTGACATGGGTAGCACAGAAGCTGAAGCACTATCTGTCTTCCTATACCACTTATCTCATATCGCGCCTGGACCCCTTGAAATATATCTTTCAGAAACCCATGCCTACGGAGAGATTGGCCAAATGGCAAATATTACTTACAGAATTCGACATCGTCTATGTGATGAGGACAGCCATGAAAGCTCAACCCCTAGCGGATCATTTGGACGAGAATCCCGTTGACGAGGAATACAAACCTTTAAGAACGTATTTTCCCGATGAAGAAGTGTTGCATATAAATGGGTTGGAGTCAACCAAGGAACCAGGATGGAAACTTTTCTTTGACGGGGCGGCAAACACCAAAGGAGTTGGAGTAGGAGCAGTGCTTATCTCGGAAACAGGGCATCATTATCCTGCTATAGCTCAAATGCGTTTTCATTGCACCAATAATATGGCGGAGTACGAAGCATGCATCCTAGGGCTGCGGTTAGCAGTGGACATGGATATACAGGACATCTTGGTTTTGGGAGACTCGGACCTTCTGGTACATCAAATTCAAGGAGAATAGGAAACACGAGACTTGAAGCTCATACCATACCGCCAATGTTTGCATGATCTGAGTAAGCGATTCTGATCAGTGGAATTTAGACACATCCCAAGAGCTTACAACAAGGTGGCCGATGCTTTGGCTACTTTAGCATCAATGCTGCACCACCGGGATCAAGTCCATGTGGACCCATTGCATATTCAGGTTCGGGATCAGCTTGCTTATTGTAACATAGTAGAAGAAGAGATGGACGGCGAGCCATGGTTTTACGATGTCGAGGAGTATCTCAAGAGGGGTATATACCCGGAGCATGCCACCAGAGATCAAAAGAGTGCCATCCGGCGATTGGAAAATGGTTTCTTCCTCAGTGGAGGAGTGTTATATAAAAGAACCCCAGATTTGGGACTGTTAAGGTGTATAGACACAAGTCAAGCCACGACGATAATGACAGAGGTTCATGCCGGAGTGTATGGGCCGCATATGAGTGGTTATGTACTGGCAAATAAGATTCTACGAGCAGGATATTACTGGCTCACTATAGAGCGCGACTGTATCAACTTCGTGCGGAAATGTCACCAGTGTCAAGTACACGGAGACTTGATTCATTCTCCACCAACAGAACTACACACAATGTCAGCACCATGGCCATTTGTCGCATAGGGCATGGATGTCATCTGACCTATTGAGCCTGCAGCCTCCAACGGGCATAGGTTCATTCTGGTAACTATTGATTATTTCACCAAGTGGGTTGAAGCTAAAACGTTCAAGTCTGTGACCAAGAAGGCAGTGGTAGACTTCGTACATTCCCATATCATTTGTAGGTTTGGGATCCCGAAGGTAATCATCACGGATAATGGTGCAAATCTTAACAGTGGTTTGATGAAAGAAGTATGTCAACAGTTTAAGATTACACACCGAAACTCCACACCGTATCATCCCAAAGCAAATGGAGCCGTCGAAGCGGCCAACAAAAACATAAAGAAGATATTGAGGAAAATGGTAGAGGGGTCCAAGCAATGGCATGAAAATCTACCGTTCGCATTATTGGGTTATCGCACTACTGTTCGTACCTCAGTGGGTGCAACTCCTTACTTGCTAGTATACGGAACTGAAGCGGTAATACCAGTAGAAGTCAAAATCCCTTCTCTCCGGATAGTGGCTGAAGCTGAGATTGATGATGATGAATGAGTCAAAGCCAGATTGGAAAAATTGAGTCTGATTGACGAAAAGAGATTGGCGGCGGTATGTCACGGCCAACTATATCAAAAAAGGATGGCAAGAGCATATAACAAGAAGGTACGGCCCAGGAGATTTGAAGTGGGACAGCAGGTGTTGAAAAGAATTCTGCCGCATCAGGCCGAAGCAAAAGGAAAGTTCGCCCCTAATTGGCAAGGACCATTTATTGTGACTAGAGTATTATCCAATGGCTCTCTATGTCTGACGGATATTGAGGGAGGATGCACCGATATGGCTATCAATTCAGATGCCGTCAAGAGATATTATGTGTAATTCTTCAATATAATTGTTGTCAGTTTGTTTCGTTTGTTTGTACTTGGCATTTGTTGGAGAATGAAATGACAGAGGCAATTTCTTCTAATACCCAAACACTTTAACCTTTGCTCTCCCCTTTGAGCCTTAATTGTTCTTTCGTATGCCCTCTTTTGGAATCATTAATGAAGATATACAACAAAACAAAAACGAAACAAAGAAAAGTCACAAAATCAGTGAACTACGTTCGACCTGATTCCTCAAAGAGGATACGTAGGCGCCTCACGGATCGGTCATAAGGTAACAAATGTCAAAGATTCCCCAGGCAATAAAACTGGGGCAGAAGTTATGTTTCGTTTGAAAAAAAAAAACATGATTCCAAAAAGTTGTAATGAGCTACCCGTTGAGGTTGCATCCTCTTTTCTAGCCTCTCACACAAAAACCATATTAATATCCAAAAAAGACCTCTCGATCAATATCTAAGAAATGCCGAGTCATGCAAAGGAAAGTTGAGAATAACACCCTGCGCCCCGACTGAATAAGGATCACAAGCTGAAGGAATTGATAGCCAAGGAAACCCCAGTAGAGAAAGTTTTATTGTTGACACCCCAGTCCCCGGCAGAGAAAGAAACAAAATGAGAGAGTCTTAATGGTGAAAACCTTTATAGGCACCTTAAGGCGAAGGAAGCTGAGACAAACAAAACGAGAGAGTCTTACGGTGAAAACCTTCACAAGCACCTTAAGGCGACGGGAGTTTGAGAGAAATGAGAGAATCTCATTGGTGAAAACCCCTTGAAGAGCACTCTGAGATGAGAAGGGAGATGAGTGTAAGGTGTCGGCATTCGACAAGGTTGGGACTTTTGTTTACGTCTGGCTAAGGCAAGGCTATCAGAAAAACATCGATACAAATAGACTGCTTTGATTAATCTCAAATTCATGATAGGACCATTGGATCGGTTATATCGATCAGATAAGTTTTCCCGTTCATCGTTTCAGAAAAGTTTTTCTTTTATCTTTCGCAGTCAGCGGTTTTTCGTTTTTCTTTCTTTAAAGGTTTTCTGTTCAAGTTATTTTGAGAAAGGATTTTCCAAAGCTTACTACCAAGTCGCCAAAGCGGTGCAAAGTGAAGATGAATAGGCACAGAACAAGGCAATAAGTCGAAAAGACGTCTTACTATAAGACCGGAATGACGTGTTAGCTTGAAGGAAAAGAAATTACAAGGTAGGGCGGAGAACAAAAGCAGGAAATATCATCATCGAGAAAATAGCTTCTCAAATAACCACTCCCCAACAAGTTCGGGTAGCGCCAAGCAACTGGAAGGAAAGAGGAAAACCACCCCCCAGCAAGAGTGGCGCGACCACCCACCGCATTTTAAAACTAGTAAATTTTTCTTCAATTCGAAGCAAGGAAAAGAGGATCGATGGGCGAAGGAAAGACACACCACGAAGAAGATTACCAAACTGGGGCTTTTCTCTCATTAAGAATCTTTTCTTGAATCAAACGCCCACTTAAGGAAGATGGAAGGTAAACACAAGGTCACGAAGGAAATGGAATTCCCGGCAGTCCAAGAAAATGGTCTTTGAACAAGCGTTATCCCCAGCAGTTTTGAAAGAAAGAGAGCAACAAGCTTTGATGAAGGAAGTGGTATCCCCAGCGGATAGAACAAAGGTTTCCAAAGGAGCAAATCGCATGTTTTGAAGGAAGTTCAGAAAAATAAAAGTTGGGAAGGAAGTAGAAAGGGAGAGAATAAAGAAGATTTACCCGGCAGTATTATCACCAACAGGTAAGTAAATAATTCTAATATTATCCCCAACAGGAAGGGGAAGCAACACGAATTTTGAGAAAGGAAGTTCCGAAGCAAGGTAATTCAGAAGGTAAGATGGTATGGGAGGCAATGCATGAGGAGGAAGGAAGTGGGTTAGGAAACAAAGGAAGACGACAGTGATAAAGCAAAGTTTTCAAATCATGGTGGAAGTCAGGTGCCCGCCTGAAGAATGGAATGGCGATTTGTTTTCAGAGTTTGTTGATGAAGTCAGGTGCCCGCCTGAAGAATGGAATGGCGATTTGTTTTCAGAGTTTGTTGATGAAGTCAGGTGCCCGCCTGAAGAACGGAAAGCCATTAAGTGGAAGTTAAAACATGGTAAAAGTCAGGTGCCCTCCTGAAGAATGGAATGGCGATTTGTTTTCAGAGTTTGTTGATGAAGTCAGGTGCCCGCCTGAAGAACGGAAAGGCGTTAAGTGGAAGTTAAAACATGGTAGAAGTTAGGTGCCCACCTGAAGAATGGTATGGCGATTCATTTTCAGAGTTTGTTGATGAAGTCAGGTGCCCGCCTGAAGAACGGAAAGGCGTTAAGTGGAAGTTCGTTGAAGTCAGGTGCCCGCCTGAAGAATGGAATGACGATTTGTTTTAGAGTTGTTGAAGTCAGGTGCCCGCCTGAAGAATGGAATGGCGACTTGTTTTCAGAATTTGTTGGTGAAGTCAGGTGCCCGCCTGAAGAACGGAAAGGCATTAAGTTAAGTGGAAACATGGTTGAAGTCAGGTGCCCGCCTTGAGAATGGAATGGCGATTTGTTTCAGAATCTGTTGTTGAAGTAAGGTACCCGCCTGAAGAATGGAATGGCGTTTTATTTTCTGAAGTTGTTGTTGAAGTCAGGCACCCATTTGAAGAACGAAATGGCATTCAGTTTTCAAATTTGTTAAGGATAGTAACCCGCCAGAAAGCGACAGAGTATGACAGAAATCCCCAGCAGAGATCCAAGTTTAAGGAATCAGTAGGAAGGCAACAAGGGTCAGAAAAAGGCAAATACAGACTTAGAAGGAAAATGATTCGAAGATCACAAGGAAGGAATCAACGGTTGGAGTTCGGCAATCAAGATAGGCCAAAGAGTCAATATCGGAAGAGAAGGAGCATCAGAGGAAAACATCAGAGCCGGCAAGATCACAAGGAGCATGGGAAGATCAAGTTGAACATGTAGATAAAAGTTTGCAATTTAGTCTAGCTTCTTATTTTTGTTTAACACGGTGTAGCAAGGAGGTCAGTAAGCAGTAACGCCAAGCAACAACAGCAACATCAAGGTCACAGCAGTCATGGTAGTCCTAGCTACCGGAGCTTCCCGAACTACATTGACCTGATTCCCTTTTAGCCCGGGATATGTAGGAGACCTTTTGAAGCAAAGGTTCGGTCAAATCTTTTCAAAAAATGCTTCACCCAGAGTATTCCAACGAGCAAAGATCGCTTATATCTGCTCACTTATCTTTGCGCGCAAACTCTTCGTGTTTCCGGGCAAAGAGGGGCAGCTGTGAGTACGTGATTTTTTCTCTCACGACAATTACTCCCAAAAATATAGAAAAATAGTTTTGTAGCGCGTTTGATTTTTATGGATTATGTGCTATACTTTGTAGGTGTATGTTTATTTTTGCACTAATTAAAAATACAAAAATACGTGTTGCATGCATGTAGGAATTATTTGTGCGGTCGTAAAATCTTTTATTAATCATAAGATGGTTAAAAAGAAAATTACAAAAATACACAGTTTTGTGCTTTGCCATTAGGATTCTATTCAAATGTGCAATTTGTATTAAACGGTTTGAGTATTAATTAATAGGCGTGTAATTTTATTCCTCTTAATATGGACAAAGTGGTTTTAATTCGAATGCGGTTAGCAAAGAAATAACACAAAGGGGCTAGAATTGCAAACAAATCCAGCCCAAACCAAGTGCCAGCCCAAATCGTCTCACCCAAGCCGTCAGAGATAGGCCAAACGACGCCGTTTTGGCGTTTACATGCAGACCGTTGATCAAATCCAATAGACTGCCCAGATCAGGAATCCTTTTAATCCAAACGGCGTTGTTTTGATACGCCTAATCTAGACCGTTCATCCTATCCAATCCAACAGTCCAGGTCACCCCGTCTCTACCCGATCCAGCCCCGACCCATTTCCCCAGACCGACCCAATCCCACGACTTAATCAAACGACGCCGTTAGACATCAGGCAAATGATCCTGGACGTTGATCTCATCTGATCAAACGGCCAGGATTAAATCCCAACCACACTATATATTCCTAATTCTCTACCCCCCAAACCAAACCCGCCTATCTCCCATCATCTCTCTCTGAGGTTCAGAGATGAACCAACCCCAAACCCTAGCACGCCGCCCTCATTTCCCCTCGCCTGTGACCCGGCGGCAACAACGCAGCCGGTCATCAAACTAACCCCATGGAACCCCCGTCACACCCCAAACCCAAATCCACAAGCCGTCTACCTCGAATCATCTCTGAGTTGCTCGAATCTTCGATTGAAGATTCGAGTCCAGACTCAACCAATGCCAAACCGTCCCAAAATAATACCCTATACTCCCTTGGCCTTCCTCGGGACCAAACCAAACTTGGTTTGCCTCGAATCCAACCAGAAATCGCCGAGTTTTGAGATGACCGTATGAACCCTAGAAATCCAAAGTTGGGTTTCCAGCCAGATTCGATAAGTGATTGAGGTCCAATAGACCTTAGTCTAGGTGTTCTCAGCTGAGAACACCTTGATTAAGGTCCGTTTGGCCTCAAAAT
>MU700291.1:30964-70018 GCA_026770625.1 Nicotiana glauca
AATGATCAGGTCTAATGGGAGCAGGATGAAAAAAGGGCCAAACAATGACAAGTCACCCATCAGTGAGGAGGGACCGCATGACAAGCCAGCAGCGGAAAAGGGTGCTGCACACGAAGTACTAGTGAAATCGGAGAAGGTGAAGATAGTTGTACCGGGAGCAACAATCAAACCGGTCTTGACTGTAGTAGGTGTTCGTGTGGATCCCCTCATCATCAGGCCAGCAATTCAGTTACCGATAGCCGACAGCAAAGCCATTCCATGGAACTATGATCGGGTCACAGTGATTTACAAAGGGAAAGAGGTCAAAGAGGAAGTCTACGAGGCACAAGGGTTGACCCGCTCAGGGAGATGTTTCGTTCCTCCAGGAATTAAGGAAGACCAGTCAGGCAACGGTAAAAAAGCCGGTGACCGACGAAGAAGCGGAGGAATTTCTAAGAAAGATGAAGTTGCATGATTACTTCATCTTGGAACAGCTCAAGAAAACCCCAGCTCAAATATCACTCTAGTCGTTATTGATCCACTCTGAGGAGCATCGGCAGGCCTTGATGAAAATCTTGAATGAGGCCCATGTACCTAACAAGATCTCTATTAGTCACCTTGAGAAGATCACGAATAGGATATTCGAGGCAAACCGAGTTACCTTTACTGATGACGAGCTGCCTGAGGAGGGTACCGAGCATAACGGAGCCCTATATCTTACGGTAAAGTGCGAAGAGTCTGTGGTTACCAGGGTTTTGGTTAACAACGGGTCCAGTGCGAACATCTATCCTCTCTCTACGTTGAATAAACTAAAAGTGGATATCGGCCGAATACGTAAGAACAACATCTGTGTCTGGTGATTCGACGGATGAGGCAAAGCATCGGTCGTGGATATAGTGTTAGAACTGACAATCGGACCGGTGGAATTCACCATGGAATTCCAAGTACTGGATATGGTGGTCTCATACAACCTTTTGATAGGACGACCCTGGATCCATGCTGCCAAAGCAGTTCCATCTAGCCTACACCAGTTGGTAAAATTCGAGTGGGACCAGCAAGAGATTGTGGTCCATGGAGAAAATGATCTACACTCTCAGTCCGACACCATTGTTCCCTTTGTTGAAGTAGAGGAGGACGTCGGTCCATGGGTATACCAGGTTTGCGATGAGGTATCCGTCAACAGTGTTCCGGAGGGGGAGTACATTCTGTATACCTCTGCAGACGTCATGGCGGCTTACGAAATGTTGGGAAATGGTTTCGTGCCCGGTAAAGGCTTGGGTGCATCTCTGCAAGGTATCTTACGGCTGATATCTTTGCTTGAAAATGTGGGAACCTTCGGTTTAGGATTTGAACCGACACCAGAGGACATCAGACGAGCTAAAAGGATCAAACAAAAAATGTGGGTACTTCCAAAGCCAGTTCCACGCCTCTCACAATATTTTGTTAGGTCCGGGATCAAAACACATCCGACAATGAGGATTACCAACACCATGGTTAGACCAGATGAAGAATTTTTTAGGAAGTTCGAGGATTTGTTCACGAATGTGTGCATGGTAGAAGATGGAGAAGGGCATAGTCACGCTGAAATACAATTTGTGGGGCCGAAAACAAAATTGAATAATTGGGAGGCCACTCCTCTTCCCACCCGGAATGAGTCTTGGTAGTTCGCTTTGGTTTTCTTTCGAGTTTTGTCTGGGATTATTTCAAGGTTGTAGTCCATTGTTATTTTGTTTTCAAGTTTGTTTTAAAAGTGTGCAAACACTGTTATCTTGTACTTTTCAATTAATGAAATTTTGTTCCTTTTATTTCTGATTGAGTTTTATTCTTCCTTTTTACTTTTCTGAACAGCTTTCTTTCGACTGATCTTAATGATATGGCATCCATAAGGAATAATCAACCCAGTCTAGAAAATCAATTTGGTTCGGAAATAACAATGCAAGGAATAAGAAATGATGAGAGCGAATCAGAATACGACGAAGATGAAGCCTTAGAAGAAATCGGCCAAGAGTTAAATCATTTCGAGGAAAAGCCCAAACCCAATCTGAATGACACAGAGGCCATTAATCTAGGAGATGCAGATGACATTAGAGAAACCAAAATAAGTGTCCATCTCGAACCCAACCTCAGAGAAGAATTAATCAAGACACTCGTGGAGTTCAAAGATGTTTTTGCATGGTCGTATGACGACATGCCGGGTCTCAGCACTGATTTAGTGGTTCACAAATTGCCCACTGACCCGACATGCCCTCCTGTCAAGCAAAAATTAAGGAAGTTTAAGACGGATATGAGTGTAAAGATCAAGGAGGAAGTGACCAAGCAGCTACAAGCGAAAGTTATTCGTGTCACTCGATACCCCGATTGGCTGGCCAATGTGGTACCTGTACCAAAGAAAGATGGGAAGATCAAAGTTTGTGTTGAGTACCGCAATCTCAAGGCAAGCCCTAAGGATAATTTCCCATTACCCAACATCCATATCTTGATCGATAATTGCGCCGGGCGTGAGATCGGATCCTATGTGGACTGTTATGCGGGATATCATCAGATTTTAATGGATGAGGAGGACGCAGAAAAGACGGCTTTCATTATGCCGTGTGGAACTTACTGCTACTGGGTAATGCCGTTCGGCCTGAAGAACGCAGGGGTAACATACATGAGAGTGATGACCACTGTATTTCATGATATTATACACAAAGAAATTAAAGTATACATGGATGATGTGATCATAAAATCCAGATGTCTGGAGGACCATGTAGCAAACCTCAAGAAGTTTTTCCAAAGACTCCGAAGGTATGATATTAAGCTCAATCCAGCCAAGTGTGCTTTCGGCGTTCCGTCAGGGAAGTTACTAGGATTCATCGTCAGCCGCCGAGGTATCGAGTTGGACCCATCAAAGATTAAATCCATCCAAGAGTTGCCACCGCCGAAGAACAAAACGGAGGTGATGAGTCTATTGGGAAGATTAAATTATATCAGTAGGTTCATTGCTCAGCTTACAGCAACCTGTGAACCCATATTTCGGCTATTAAAGAAAGACGCGGCGATAAAATGGACGACAGAGTGTCAGGAAGCATTCGACCAAATCAAGGGGTATCTGTCAAATCCGCCCGTATTAGTTCCACCTGAACCGGGTAGGCCTCTGATTCCTTATCTAACGGTGTTGGAAAATTCATTTGGCTGCGTAGTGGGGCAGCATGATCTTATGGGCAGAAAGGAACGCGCCATTTACTATCTCAGGCATGAAATAGTAAAGGATCTTATAGACATCGTCTACGTAACGAGGACAGCCATGAAAGCTCAGGACTTAGCAGATCATTTGGCCGAGAATCCCGTTGATGAGGAATACGAACCTTTAAGAACGTATTTCCTGATGAAGAAGTGCTGCATATAAATGGGTTGGAGTCAACCAAGGAACCAGGATGAAAACTTTTCTTTGACGGGGCGGAAAACGCCAATGGAGTGGGAGTAGGAGCGGTGCTTATCTCGGAAACAGGACATCATTATCCCGTTACGGCTCGACTGCGTTTCCATTGCACCAATAATATGGCGGAGTACGAAGCGTGCATCCTAGGGCTGCGATTAGTAGTGGACATGGATATACAGGACGTCTTGGTTCTGGGAGACTCGGACCTTCTGGTACATCAGATTCAAGGAGAACGGGAAACACGAGATTTGAAGCTTGTACCATACCGCCAATATTTGCATGATCTAAGTAAGCGATTTTGATCAGTGGAATTTAGACACATCCCAAGAGCGTACAACAAGGTGGCCGATGCTTTGGCTACTTTAGCATCAATGCTGCATCTTCCGAATAAAGTCCATGTAGACCCGTTGCATATTCAGGTTCGGGATCAGCATGCTTATTGTAACATAATAGAAGAAGAGACTGACGGCGAGCCATGGTTTTACGATGTCAAGGAGTATCTCAAGAGGGGTATATACCCGGAGCATACAACCGGAGATCAAAAGAGGGCCATCCGGTGATTGGCAAATGGGTTTTTCCTCAGTGGAGGAGTGTTGTATAAAAGGACCCCAGATCTGGGATTGTTGAGATGTATAGACACAAGGCAAGCCATGACAATAATGACAGAGGTTCATGCCGGAGTTTGCGGGTCGCATATGAGTGGTTATGTATTGGCAAAGAAGATTCTGCGAGCAGGATATTACTGGCTCACTATGGAGTACGATTGTATCAACTTCGTGCGGAAATGTCACCAGTGTCAAGTACACGGAGACTTGATTCATTCTCCACCAACAGAACTGCACACAATGTCAGCACCATGGCCATTTGTCGCATGGGGCATGGATGTCATCGGACCTATTGAGCCCGCAGCCTCCAACGGGCATAGGTTCATTCTGGTAACTATTGATTATTTCACCAAGTGGGTTGAAGCTAAAACGTTCAAGTCTGTGACCAAGAAGGCAGTGGTAGACTTCGTACATTCCCATATCATCTGTAGGTTTGGGATCCCGAAGGTAATCATCACGGATAATGGTGCAAATCTTAACAGTGGTTTGATGAAAGAAGTATGTCAACAGTTTAATATCACACACCGAAACTCCACACCATATCGTCCTAAAGTGAATGGAGCAGTCGAGGCAGCAAATAAAAATATAAAGAAGATATTGAGGAAGATGGTAGAAGGATCCAAGCAATGGCATGAAAAGTTACCATTTGCATTATTGGGTTATCGCACTACTGTTTCTACCTCGGTAGGTGCAACTCCTTACTTACTAGTATACGGAACTGAAGCAGTAATACCAACAGAAGTCGAAATCCATTCTCTCCGGATAGTGGCGGAAGCTGAGATTGATGATGATGAATGGGTCAAAGCCAGAATGGAACAATTGAGTCTGATTGACGAAAAGAGATTGGCGGCGGTATGTCACGGCCAATTGTATCAAAAAAGAATGGCAAGAGCATATAACAAGAAGGTACGTCCCAGGAGATTTGAAGTGGGACAGCAAGTGTTGAAAATAATTCTGCCGCATCAGGCCGAAGTAAAAGACAAGTTCGCCCCAAATTGGCAAGGACCATTTATTGTGACTAGAGTATTATCCAATGGCGCTCTATGTCTGACGGATATTGAGGGAAGATGCACTGATATGGCTATCAATTCAGACGCCGTCAAGAGATATTATGTGTGATTCTTCGATATAATTGTTGTTGGTTTGTTTCGTTTGTTTGTATTTGGCATTTGGTGGAGAATGAAATGACAGAGGAAATTCCTTCTAATACCCAAACACTTTAACCTTTGTTCCCCCTTTGAGCCTTATTTATTCTTTCGTATGCCCTCTTTTGGAATCATTAATGAAGATATATAATAAAACAGAAAGGAAACAAAGAAAAGTCACAAAATTAGTGAACTACGTTCGAACTGATTCCTCAAAGTGGATACGTAGGTGCCTCACGGCTCGGTCATAAGGTAACAAAAGTCAAAGACTCCCCAGGCAATAACACTGGGGCAGAAGTTGTGTTTCGTTTGAAAACAAAACATTATTCCAAAAGTTGTAATGAGCTACCCGTTGAGGTTGTATCCCGTTCTCTAACCTCGTACACAAAAACCATACTAATATCCAAAAAAGACCTCTCGATAAGTATCTAAGAAATGTCGAGTCATGCGAGGGAGAGCTGATAATAACACCTTATGCCCCGACTGAATAAGGATCACAGGCTGAAGGAATTGATAGCCAAGGAAACCCCAGTGGAGGGAGTTCTGTTGATAACATCCCCAGTCCCCGGCTGAGAGAAATAAAATGAGAGAGTCTTAATGGTGAAAACCTTTTAGGCACCTTAAGGCGAAGAAAGCTGAGAGAAATAAAATGAGAGAATCTTACGGTGAAAACCTTCACAGGCACCCTAAGGCGACGGGAGTTCGAGAGAAACGAGAGAATCTCATTGGTGAAAACCCCTTGAAGGGCACTGTGAGATGAAAAGGGGAGACGGTTGTAAAGTGGCCGCAATCGGCAAGGTTGGAACATCTGTCTGCGTCTAGCTAAGACAAGGCCATAAGAAGAATATTGATACAAATAGACTGGGTTGATTAATCTCACATGCATGACAGGACCATTGGATTGGTTATACCCCTCAGATAAGTTTTCCCGTTCATTGTTTCAGAAAAGTTTTTCTTTTATCTTTTTCAGTCAGCAGTTTTTCGTTTTTCTTTCTTTAAAGGTTTTCTGTTCAAGTTATTTTGAGAAAGGACTTTCCAAAGCTTACTACCAAGTCACCAAAGCGGTGCAAAGTGAAGATGAGTAGACGCAGAACAAGGCAATAAGTCGAAAAGACGTCTTACTGTAAGACCGGAACGACGTGTTGGGTTGAAGGCAAAGAAATTACGGAGTAGGGCGAAGAACAAAAGCAGGAAAAACCATCATCGAGAAAACAGCTTCTCAAATAACCGCTCCCCAGCAAGTTCGGGTAACACAAAGCGACTGAAAGGAAGGAGGAAAACCACCCCCTACAAAAGTGGCATGACCACCCACCGCATTTTAAAACTAACAAATTTTTCTTTGATTTGAAGCAGGTAAAAGAGGATTTATGAGCGAAGGAAAGACACGTCGCGAAGAAGATTACCAAACTGGGGCAGAAAATTTTCTCTCATCAAGAAAACTTTTCTTAAACCAAACGCCCACTTGCGGAAAATGGAAGATAAATACAAGGTCACGAAGGAAATGGGATTCCCGGCAGTCCAAGGAAGCAGTTTTGAAAGAAAGGAAACAACAAGCTTTGATAAAGGAAGTCGCGAAGGACGACACCCGCACTCAGAAAGGCAAGAGGCTAGTGTCATCCCCGACAATGTTCGGAAGAATGAAATACTAATGTTTGAAAGGATGAAAATTCCCCGGAAGTATTGTATCCAACGGTTTCCAAAGGAGCAAAGCGCAAGTTTTGAAGGAAAATTCAGAAAAAATGAAAGTTTGGAAGGAAGTAGAAAAGGATAGAATAAAGGAGATTCACCCAGCAGTATCATCACCAGCAGGTAATTAAATAATTCTAATATTATCCCCAACAAGAGGGGGAAGCAACACGAATTTTGAGGAAGGAAGTTTCGAGGCAAGGTAATTCAGAAGGGAAGATGGTCTGGGAGGCAATGCAGGAGGAGGAAAGAAGTGGGTCAGGAAACAAAGGAAGACGACGGTAATAGAGGGTAGTTTTTCAAAGCATGGTTGAAGTCGGGTGCCCGCCTGAAGAATGGAATGGGAACTTGTTTTCAGAGTTCGTTGGTGAAGTTAGGTGCCCGCCTGAAGAACGGAAATGCGTTATCTGTTAAGTGGAAGTTAAATAATGGTGGAAGTCAGGTGCCCGCCTGAAGAATGGAATGGCGATTTGTTTTGGAGTTTGGTGATGAAGTCAGGTGACCGCCTGAAGAACGGAAAGGCGTTATCGTTTAAGTGGAAGTCAGGTGCCCGCCTAAAGAACGGAAAGGCGCTATCGTTTGAGTGGAAGTTTTCAAGTCATGGAGGAAGTCAAGTGCCCGCCTGAAGAATGGAATGGCGATTTGTTTTGGAGTTTGGTGATGAAGTCAGGTGCCTGCCTGAAGAACGGAAAGGCATTATCTTTTAAGTGGAAGTCAGGTGCCCGCCTGAAGAATGGAATGGCGATTTGTTTTAGAGTTGTTGGTGAAGTCAGGTGCCCGCCTGAATAACGGAAAGGCGTTAAGTGGAAGTTGAATCATGGTTGAAGTTAGGTGCCCTCCTGAAGAATGGAATTGCGATTTGTTTTCAGAATTTGTTGGTGAAGTCATGTGCCCGCCTGAAGAACGGAAAGGCATTAAGTTAAGTGGAATCATGGTTGAAGTCAGGTAGCCGCCTGAAGAATGGAATGGCGATTTGGTTCAGAATTTGTTGTTGAAGTCAGGTGCCCGCCTGAAGAATGGAATGGCATTTTATTTTCTGAAATTGTTGTTGAAGTCAGGCACCCGCCTGAAGAATGAAATAGCGTTTAGTTTTCAAATTTGTTAAGGATAGTAACCCGCCGGAAAGCGACAGAGTATAACAAAAATTCCCAGCAGAAATCCAAGTCCAAGGAATCAGTAGGAAAGAAACAAGGGTCAGAAAAAGGCAAACGCAGACTTCGAAGGAAAATGACTCGAAGATCACAAGGAAGGAATCAACGGTTGGAGTTCGGCAATCAAGATAGGTCGAAGAGTCAATATCGGAAGAGAAGAAGCATCAGAGGAAAACATCAGAGCCGGCAAGATAACGAGGAGCATGGGAAGATCAAGTTGAACATATATATAAAAGTTTGCAATCTAGTCTAGCTTCTTATTTTGTTTAGCAAGGTGTAGCAAGGAGGTCACTAAGCAGTAACAGCATGCAACAATAGCAACAACAAGGTCACAACAGTCATGGTAGTCCCAGCTACCAGAGTTTCCCGAACTATATTGACCTGATTCCTATTTAGCCCAGGATATGTAGGAGGCCTCCCGAAGCAAAGGCTCGGTCAAACTCTTTCAAAAAATGCTTCACACGGAGTTTTCCACGAGAAAAATCGCTTATATCTGCTCACTTATCTTTGCGCACTAACTCTTCGTGTTTCCGGGCAAAGAGGGGCAGCTATGAGCACGTGATTTTTGCTCTCACGACAATTACTCCCAAAAGTATAAAAAATAGTTTTGTAGCGCATTTGATTTTTGTGGATTATGTGATATATTTTGTACGTGTGTGTTTATTTGTTTAAATTGATTAAAAAACAAAAAATACGTGTTGCATGCATTTAGGAATTAATTAGCCATAAAGTGGTTAGAAAAGATAATTACAAAATATATACATTATCATCCTTTGTCACCAAGTAATTTAAAATATATAGTTTTTGAATTGATTGTTTGTGTGTTAATTAATAGGTGTGTGATTTCATTTTTTTTTTAAATTTGTGTAGAGTGTGTTTAATTTAGTTGTGGTTAGTTAAGAATGTTGGAGAGTGGCTAAAAATGCAAAGAGATCAGGCCCAAACTAAACCAAAATCCAGGCCCAAACACCCCATACCCGGTCCGAAGTGATTGGTCTCAGAAGCAGGCGAAAACGACGTAGTATGAGGATGAAACTACGTCGTTTCATCTCCTAAAATCTCAACCATCTAACCCATCTGATACAACGACCTCAAGCCTTCCAAATAACCCGACCCGTTCACCTTTGAGACCGACCCAAACTCATTTAGTTGAGACGACATCGTTTCGTCCTAGGCAAGAAATCCTGGCCATCAATCCTACTTGATCCAACGGCCAGGATCCCATCTTCTATCCCGTATATAATATCACCCTCATACCCTACGCCCCCTTAACCAAGCCCCCCTCCGCACACATCGTCTATATCCCAGACCTCAGAGAACGAGACCAAACACCCCTCTCAAGAACCCTAGCCCGCCGCCCTCATTTCCCCTCGCCTGAAACCCGGCGGCAACAACGCCGCCGGTCACCAAACTAACACCATGGAACCCCCGTCACACCCCAAACCCAAATCCACAAGCCGTCTACCTCGAATCATCTCCGAGTTGCTCGAATCTTTGATCGAAGATTCGAGTCCAGACTCGACCAATGCCAAACCGTCCCAAAATAATACCCTATACTCCCCTGGCCTTCCTCGTGACCAAACCAAACTTGGTTTGACTCGAATCCAACCAGAAAGCCCCGAGCTCCAAATGGCGGTTTTGAACCCTAGAAATCTAAAAATAGGGCTTCCAGTCAGATTCACAGGCGTGTGAGGTCCAATGGACCTTAGCTTGGGTGTTCTCAATAGAGAACACCTTGGTTAAGGCCCATTTGGCTTCAAAAAATTCAAGTCCATTGGCCGAGTCTGTCTATTTTTCACCCTCGAGGTATTTCTCTTCTTTTCTTTTATCTCTACTTGTTTTCTTGTTAGTTGTGTTTTGTTATTTTCTTTAGCCTTTTGATTCTCCGCTGAATCTTTCTATCCTCCTCTCAGACCTTTTATTCGGTCAAATTTTGTTTCTGTTAGTTTACTTGATTGTGTTTGTTATAAGACAAGCATTCACGTCGATTAGCATCGTCAAAATAATTAGTTTCGTTTTGTTTGTCTTTAGTTTAAGTTACTGCGATCCGCTGATTTGGTTATCGATTATTTGTTATCGATTATACATGTTATAATCGACTAAATGAATATCGGCGATTAGTTTTGGGTCTGTTTGTCAAGAATAATGGACACTGATGGTTTAATATTGATTAATTCAATCCGAGCCACTGTTTGAATTCGAATTGTATTGTCTATGTCTGAACTTAGGATACTTGAATTGGTTATAGCTGTGTAGCTCTAATAGATACAGAGGTTAGTTTGGATTACTAAATGGTACTCAATACACCATTAAAAACTAGTGAATAAACTAAGTAAAATGTTGTCCATTAGTACAGAATCACAGTTGTTTTAACCTAAGTAATGGAAAAATCAGAAACCAATATCATTTAAGATTAAAAAGGGGGTGCAATACACATGGTTTAAGTTAGTGGAACCTGATGTACAGCAGGTATCCCATCCAGTCTCTGAACTTCAGAAATTAAAAAAATAGGAACCCATACTTAGACATTTCTAAGTGGAAAAACAGAGGGAATAACATGGGGGGTTCAGTTGTTAAAACATTTTTGAATAAGCTGAAAGGTTTCAGTTTTGGAGGGGCTATATAAGGGATAGTCTGAGAGATAGATAGGGGAAAAAATACATAGAGAAGAAAGAGGACACACAATCTAATATACATACATTCTAAAAAAAAATAGGACACTCTAGGAGATACAACTTAAAGACCAGTCTTGAGGAGTCTTAACCGGGTTTTTATTTTCTTTTAAGCCATCAGTTCTTAAGGATTTTCTGATCGTCTGTGGGGGTTTCTTTGAAAGAATTGTCTGGTCCATTCTCAAGTTCTCTGCAGGCTGGTTTCTGTCCTGAAATCTCAATTTATTCCCTGGGTTGTGCACTACTTTTTTCCTGTTGGTATTTAGTTGGTTTACTGGTTTTCTGTTGGGTAAACGGTTGAGGTTTGTTGGGTTATTTATTGTTGTCTACTGGTTTGTTGCAAGGGTTTTGTTGTTGATTACTGAGTTTGGTTGGTAATTGCTGTTGGTTGTTGTGTTGTATTGTTGAATCAAGCCACTGCTGTAGCTGACCTCTATTATTTCCTTTCATTGCTAGCCATTTTCCAGGTACACATTTGAGTCTCTCATACCAATCGCAGTGAAATGAAGTGCTGGCAAACCCAGCCTGTTGAATTTCCTCTTTGTTTGCTTTAATTTGATGTCAAATAAAATTCCTAAGCATGTTTTGGATTATTGAATGTATAACTGACTGCAAGCTTATCAGTTCACTCTCTGGCATCTTATAGGCTTTTATACTAGGATTGGACTGTGTAATTAGGACTACATCAGATCGTTATGAACTATTCTGGTTATACTTTGGTAATAAAATGTTAATTATCGTAGGAATCTTGTGTTTGGTAATCAATTGGATGGTTAAAGGTGAAGTTTAGTATTTGTTAGTCAATTCGATCCATATATTATGTGTAAACCCGCCAAACTAAATAATAACTCGGACTAAAAATCAGTTATTAGTTCTGAATCAAGTTATATCTCGCTTCTATGTTGTTTATTTATATGAGTAAGAAGGTCATTTGAAACAGGAAATAATTTCACCTTTAATTGCGGTAGCTCATTTCGAAAGGCATAGGTTGTTTGAGTGTTAAACTAGTTGATAGCTAAAACCGATTTAAAAATTGACTAGCATGTTGAATGATAATAAAATCAATGCTATTTTTTATTTGTACTGCATTTTATTAGCACCTGAAAACTCAATAAAACCAGTAAACAAATATTGCTTCTTCCCGTTACAAGTCGTTGGGCTGCTTGTAGCAATATTCACCGACCCACATTAGACCTAATTCAATTGATTCATACGGCGGTTTACCCATGTTATTTCGGGCCTTGGCACTCAAATAGACGGCCCATTTTCTAGTAAGATTGTCCGGTTGTTCAATGGCCCCAAGGATTCGATATTGCTTGTCAAACCTTATCCAGTTTGGGTTGGAATCAAATCCCAGCTACCTGTTCATAGGCCAAATTATTTAGTTCATTGATTTGAGGCCTTATTTAAGATGACAATATATAGTTTAACATAATATAATCCATCTCATTTATCAATTAGGATATTACTCTTATCATTAGAGACAAGAGGTTGAGTATAAAAATCATAGTCACTTTAATGTGAACCTTAAATAAAACAGAGATGAGCCTCACTAAACCACAAATACTTAATTGTGGGGCCCTCAAATAAATCTCAACATAAAAACTCTAGATTCGGAAGGACCGTTTAGCAAATTTCACGGTGTTTTTCCCAAGTTAATAAAGACATAGATACTTTAGGCGCGCATAATAAATATTACATCCTTAAACATGAGTGCACATTTATGTGACCCAAATCTAAATCTCAACGAAATCGAAATGTGTTAAAAGCCACAGGCGTACTGGTGCGGTGTGGTCCGAAATACATTTCCATGACGTTGCAAATTCTCTTTAAAATAATAAACACCAAAAGCAAGTTATTAGCCTTAAAATAATAAAATGAGACGAGCCTCGCCAAACAAATTGCGAGCCCCTCAATAGATGGTTATTTTAAATGCTTAAGTTTCGGGACAGGCCGTTTAACTAATTTTACAGCCTTCTCAAAATAACGATACGCTAGTCGCTTTAGGCGCGCCTTTAATAATTTATTTTCCCTAAACTAGGGTGTACATTTATGTAACCCAAATCCAAATCTCAACGAAGTCAAAAACGTGTTAAAGGCCACAGGCGTACCGGTACGGTGTGACCCGAAACACGTTTTCACGACGTTGCAAGTCTTTGCTAAAAATAATAATAATAATAATATTAAAAGCGGTTAAAAGTTAAAACTAGCACATAAGCTAACTCAATGTTATAAAATCAGATAACTTAGCCAAATATAACAATTGAGCGACCGTGCTAGAACCACAGAACTCGGGAATGCCTAATAACTTCTCCCGGGTTAACAGAATTCCTTATCCAGATTTCTGGTTCGCGGACCGTTAAATAGAGTCAAACCTTTCCTCGATTCGGGATTCAACCAGTGACTTGGGACACCATAAATCTCCCAAGTGGCGACTCTGAATATTAATAATAAATCCCGTTTCGATTGTCCTTTAATTGGAAAAACTCCCTTCTACCACGCCTTTCGCGGGGTGTGGTAGCGCCAAAAGGAGGTGTGACAGACATCATCAAGATAGGGGATCGAATTGAAGAAGGTATCAAAAGCGGCATGATTACAAACTTTGAGGCCTTGCAAGCTACAAATAAGACCTTGCCATCTGGTGGTGTGTCTAAGAAGAGAGACGTGGGGGCCGTAATGGTTGCACAAAGGACCAAGTCTCCCCTTAAATACCAAACCTACCCTGTACCTCCACTCATATATCAGTCAGCTCCAAACTACCATGCACCCTCCTACCATGCCCCAGCACCAACTTATCAGTCACCTCCAACTCACACATATTAGCCTACCTCGCCCAGATATTCCCAACCCACACATATATACCAAGCCTATAATGCCCAACCATCTCAATACCAATCACCCCCCGCACGCTAAAACTTTCCTAGGCCCCAACCTAATTTTTATCAGAAACCCCCAAAAACATACACATCCATTACCCATTGATCAGCTATATGAGAGACTTAAAACCACCGGTTATGTCACCTCCATCCCTGCTTCAACCCCTGAGAACCCTTCTCAGCGGGTTAAACCAAACAAATATTCTGCATACCATTCCGAAATGAAGGGACACACCATCGATGAATGCCGCTCCCTAGAAGACAAGATACATTCCTTAATCGATAGCAATGTCATTGTATCAACGGAATCTGCTCCGAATGTTCGCAACAACCCCTTTCTAGATCGCAACGGCGGGGGTATCCACATGATTGAAATAAAAGATGATTGGGATCCCGAGGAATCCATCGGGTTGATCGTGGAAGTCGATGAAGCAAAGAATCCAGCAGTTACTCTTAACCCCATTATAGTCTAGATTCAACCGTCTGAGACATGGAGGCATATGTGTCTATCCCCTTTGAGTTTGAGGCAACATAATTAGCCAAAACACCAGCACCATTTGAGGTTACAATTTTACCACCCAAGGAACATGTCTCATTTAAAGTAAAGGTAGCTGCACCAATTCTAGTGGCAATGGCCACCATGCCGTCAAGCTATTCCTTAGGACTATATAGCCGAGGCGAGGAGGAAAGGCAAAGTCAGGTTGGAAGAAACTATTGCAGCACAGGGTATGACAAGGACTAGAAGAGTCTATACCCCAGAACACTTAGCAGAGTTGAGTAAGCAAACTTCCAACCGGCCACTCATCATTGAAACAGGTCCATACGACCTTTAGAGGAAGATACATGCCAAGGAGTATTCGGTCATTGACCAGCTAAATAAAACACTAGCGCAGATACCGATCCTCTTATTGCTGTAGAATTCCAAGGCACACAAAAATGCTATGTTGAAGGTTCTAAGTGAAGCATACGTGCCAAGTAACATCACTAATAGGAAAATGGCCAATATAGTGGGACAAGTCTTGGAAAGCCATAAAATCACCTTCTATGAGGACGAGCTGCTGCCTGAAGGGTTGGGTCACAACAAGTCATTGCATATCACCGTGCAATATGAAGACTACTTCATCACCAAGATCCTGGTTGATGGGGGTTCCAGCCTTAATATATGTATGTTGATAACACTCAAGTAGCTGGGTAAAGGACTGCATGAGATAAAAGAAGGAGAAATCAACGTGAAAGCTTTTGACGGGTCATAGAGGTCCACCATCGGTGATATTAGCCTGTGTCTGCAGATGGGACCAACTTGGTTTGAGGTTGACTTTCAAGTGATAGATGTGCCAACATCCTACAACCTGTTGTTAGGGTGCCCTTGTATTCATTTTGCGGGGGTTGTGGCTTCAACACTACATCAGTCTGAGAAATTTGAATGGAATCACCAGGAAGGTATCATCCACGGTGATGGCAGCAATCCTATATACAGTTGTCAGATCGTCCCAGCAATAGGAGGAAGAAGAAAGTTAGGTGGAGAGACCTATCACAACATCAAGCGAGTCAATGTTGTTGACAAAGATAAATAGTGGGAAATCAAGATCGAGAGTATATTAAATTGGAGTAGGTACAAACCTGGCAAAGGGCTTGTCAAGAACCTCCAGGGGATTGCTAAACCGATAAATCTCAAGAAGCACGACACTACTTTCGGTCTGAAATATGAGTACACTTGGGAAGAATTTAACAACTGGTCGCCACCATGGCACGGTCTTTACTATCAACTGGAATAGTCGATACCGCCTTTGGAGTGGACTGTCCAATAGGCTGACACTGTTTATGGGACAGAAGAAGAGGAATCACTTACTGCAATGAAGAACTTGTTCTTAGAATACAATGACATGGATTGTTATGTTGTTTTTGAGAGGATGGGGAGGAAGGTTCTTCCATACAAGCTATGAGTAGAGGAGCGTACCTCAATAGTTAGAACATCAGAACCACTAGAGCCAGGCGAGCCTCGAGGTAGAAAGGCTAAACAAGCATTATGCACTGTTTTTATTTTACTGGATAATCTTTCTTTTTGCATTTTGATTTCCGCAATAAGATCTTCAATGTTCAAAAATGTTATGAAATTTATCAAAGAATTTCAATTTTTCTTATGAATCAACACTAATTATTATTTTCCTCTCATTACTTTAGCTACACATCATTACTATTACTTATCTTGATGAACTAATGACTGTGGCATGCAGTGAGACAACGCAAGAAATAGACATTGACTCAGAAAAAGATGACATACTAGAGGAGATCATCAAAGAAGTTAAGAACTTTGAAAACAGACCTATGTCCAACCTGGACGAGATAGAAATTGTTAACCTAGGAGATGTAGAGAATGTCAAGGAAACACGAATAAGCGTTCACTTGTCATCATCTGAAAAGAAGGAATACACATAATTTCTTAAGGAATATGCGGACGTATTCACCTGGTCATATAATGACATGACTGGTCTAAGTACATCTATTGCGGACCATAACTGCCAACTGATCCAACATGTTCGACAATAAAGCTGAAGCTCAGAAAGTTCAAGCCAGATATGAGTTTGAATATCAAGGAAGAAGACACTAAACAAGTTAAAGCTAAGGTTCTCAGGGTAGTTGAGTATTCTACATGGATAGCCAACATCATACTAATACCAAAGAAGGACGGGAAGGTAAAAGTCTGTGTTAACTACCGGGATCTCAACCAGGCCAGTCCGAAAGACGACTTCCCCTTTCCAAATATAGACATCCTTGTCACACCTCCTTTTTACCTGTGCCCGTAGGGGTGTAATAAAGGGATTTTTTCAATTAAAGAACAATCGAAACAAGATTCGTTTATTAAGAGATTCAGAGTCGCCACTTGGGAGGTTTATGGTGTCCCAAGTCATCGGTTGAATCTCGAATCGAGGAAAAGATTGACTATGTATTACAGTCCGCAAACCAAAAATCTGGATAAGGAATTCTATTAACCCAGGACAAGGTGTTAGGCATTCCCGAGTTCCGTAGTTCTAGCACGGTCGCTCAACTGTTATATTTAGCTTATTTATCTGATTTTTATAACTGCTGAACCTATGTGAAAATTTTAACTCTTCACCGCTTTTATTATTATTTTTAATGAGAGAATCACAACGTCATGAAAACATATCTTGAACCACATCGCATCAATGCATATGTGGTTATTGATACATTTCGACTTCGTTGAGATTTAGATTTGGGTCACATAAATATGCACCCGAATTTAAAAAGGTAAAATTATGCCTAAAGAGACTAACGCGTTATTATTTTGGAGAAGGCTGTGAAATTTGCTAAACAGCCTATCTCGAATTCTAAGTATTTATTATAACCATCTATTGAGGCCCCCGTAATTTAGGCATTTTGTTTGGCGAGGCCCATCTCGTGTTTTTAGTTTAAAGGTCAACCTTAAAGCGACTATGATTTTCTATTTTTATTAGTCTCTACAAAACAAAGGGAGAGCCCTACCCAGTGAATATTACTTAATGTTAAACAAAATTGAACCTTTATAGAGCTATGTGCAAAGTCTTAGGTATAAAAAGAAGCCCAGCCACCGATCTAAATGGCTGATTAAGGAACTTTGACAATTTTAAGGTTTGGCAACATGACCATTTTATCATTCAAGTAATCCATATTATTTTTGAGATCAACTGAGACTAGAGACGTTAAGACTATTTAAATGGTAGTGGAAACTCTTTGGCAATCAAAAGATAACTAGGCCCGCTCGGGATTCAATTCCAACTTTAAGTAAAACATATTAGTCCAATTCGAGTAATCTACACATACCTCCCCCCCAACAGACTGGGCTTCGAAGATAAACAACCTAAATGAGAGTTTAAACTTTGACTTAGCGTGCATTGATTTCAACAGCACAATGGGCCTAATTATACCCAAAAAGTTCGAGTTTATACTACCGTTAATTTTGAACTAATTTATGCATCTAAAATGATTCCACTTGGATGTACTTCGATTTGATCCTACCTAACACTGATTGAGGTTTAATTCGATAAGAGTTCCAGAATGCTATTTACGGATTGGAATACTAACTACTGGGACTACACTAATAGTCTGATTGTTCAAGTTTTCAATAGACGAGACAGCTTTAACCTTAAACAAAAAAGAAGTGGCATGAATTTCGAATAGTAATTTGAACAACATGCTACAGTTCAGATCAATCTAATAATCCAGCAATCCTAGTTTTTACTACATAAATCGAACTAAATCTAACTATATATAAAGCTTATTGTATAATACAATTTCAGCTCTGACTATACAATCCAAGTTAGTACTGTCTAGCTTTCAGTCTAATTATGCAAAGCGGGTACAACTCGAAATAGAACTAAACAAATACAAATCATCTACTAGCTATAATACTAAGACAATTTGAATATATAAACTTCCAAAGGCAAACGGATGACAGATTTCATTGCATCATTTCAATATCCAAGCTATAGCAATACAAGATTCAAATGTGTACCTGTGAATCAAATTTTCAATAGAAAAACAAAAATCAGTAGCATCAATACCACAACAATACACTAGTAGCAGTAAATGAAGCAATCAACACAGCCAGGACAATACCAAATCGACCAAAAATAAAACCCAGCAATCAACAAAACCACAAGACCCAATAATTGATCCCAAAACAGCTTAATTGCAACCAAATACCAGTCGAAATACAATCAAAAACACCTCTAGAATCCAGTAACCAAAAGCTGAACTCGAAAATATGACTTGACAATTAAAGCTAAAGTTCTCTTCAGTTTTCAATGGAACAGTAGGTTTAAAACCTGAAATCCAGTGCGTCAATCTTATGCTCTAAGACAATTCCCTCTCAGACTGATTCCAAAAACTGATTTTTTAACTCTTAAATTGATGTCTGCTCTCAAAGCTTCTCTCAAATGGGATTTTCTAAGCTTTTTTTTCACCCCTGAACTCTGTCCCATTCCCCGTATTTATACCCAAACTAAGGCATTGTCTTCCAGCTCTTAAGAGCACTCAACTTAATTAAAAGAAAAAGAGCCCATGTTATTCCCCTGAACCCCCACTACTAAGTTTCTAATTTCATTTTTTAATTCAAATGCGTATGGGCAGTGTGAATTTAAAATTCAGGCGTGCCCTGACAACCAAGATGCCTTCCACTTTAGTCTTAAAATTTTCAAATTAGTGAATTACTGTAATCTTCATCAATAAATAAATCAATCATAAACTGAACTAACATGTATGATACAGGTTCAAATGGACGGCTAAAATAAACAACACATTCACGACACTTAACTAACCAAATAGTTCAATTCAATGTGATGAACAAATTTATAATTTTATGCCTACGGACAAACTTAGCTCAACACCGAAAACAGAACAAAAAATAAAGCAGGAGGAGAAGAAGAACGAAAATTAAACGAAAAATAACAGATAAAAGAAAAGAACAGAGAGAAGAAAAAAAATACCTATATAATCAGGCGGACCATATTATAAGACTGCCCTTGTTCTTCTATCTTGGATCGAAACGGACCTTAATCATGTGTTTTCAATGTTAAAACACGTGAATAAGGTTCAATTCGGTCCAAAAGCCTCACAACGCCCGTTTGGACTTTGAGTTAAAATTAGGGCTCAGTTTCTGTGATTTAACATTCGAGTCACTAGATGAGAATTTGAGGACAACGGTTTGGATTTTTGGGTTGAGGGAGGCTTGGGGTTTCGAGGGTGTAAGTTTGAGATGGTTAAGAGGCAGCGCCGCCACCAGGGATCTTATGGCGGCACTAGGGTTCTTGAGTTAAAATTGATATTCGAGGTATTTGGGTTAGATTCGAAGGGAGGTGAGTACGGTGGAATGAGGAGGTCGAGGGGAGTTCAGGGTGTGAAAATGGAGGAGTTTGGCCACCGTCCGACGCCGTGGGCAATTTATGGCAGGCGGTTTGAGGTCTGGTCTCTGAATTTGGAGGCGAAGGAGTGGGGTTTGGTTTGGGGGGGGGGCACTGTGTAGGATTTAGGAATATATACGAGAAGGGGAATTTGATCCTGGCCATTGGATCAATTAAGATCAACTGCCTGGATTAGCTGATTAAACGAGACGACGTCATTTAGCTAACCCCAAGATTGGGTCAGTCTTGGATGAGAATGGATCGGGGCATGGGGACGACTGTCGACCATTGGATCATATGAAGTGAACGGTTCAGATCAACGGTCTTGAAACGACGTCGTTTCTTAGGTGCTGGGGGAGGACTGGACCGTTCGATCTTAGGAATCAACGGTCCGGATTGATTGCCAAAAACGACGTCGTTTTGGCTGGTTTTTAATTTCAAAACTAGCCTAGTTCAGTTTTCTTTTTATTTTTATTTTCTTTATTTCCTAATTAATAAAATTATAATTCTAAATTAAATCATAAACCAAATCAATTTATAAAAAGTACTAATTAACTTTTAACAACAATTAACACACAATTAAATACCAATTAGAAATAAAATCACACAATTTGGACATTAAATGTTAAAAATGCAAAGTACAATATTTTTTTATGATTTTTTCATTTTGTGAGACAAAATTAATTACTCGTAATTGTAGAATTAAATCCTAAATGCGAATCCCATATATTTTTTTGTATTTTTCACTAATTTAACAAACAAACATTGCACAGACAAATGCGAAAAAGAAAAATAACAAAAAATCTGCAAAAATCGCAAACAACACAAAACTATCTTTATTTTTAAAAATTTGTGGGAGTGGTTCTCGTAGGGCAAAAATCACGTGCTCACAGCTGCCCCTCTTTCTCCCGAAATACGAAGAGTTTTCGTGCAAAGATAAAGTGAGCGGATACGAGTGATTTTTGCCCATTTGAGTACTCCCTGTGAAGCATTTTTTTTGAAAGATTTGACCGAACCTCTTCTTCAAAGGTTTCCTACATATCCATGTCTACAAGGGAAACATGTCAATGTAGTTCGGTGAATTTTGGTAGCTGGGACTACCGTGGAACTGTGATTTTGCTGTTACTGCTGTTACTGCTGCTGCTACTGCTTACCGACCTCCTTATTACACCATGCTAAACGAAAATAACAAGCTAGACTATACTAGTTTATGAATTACAAAATCTTATCTAGATCTTCAACTTGCTCTTCCTGTCTCTCTTGTTGCCTCGCTGCCTTGTTGGTTTGCCTTGACTTGTAGTATTCTCTTAATTGCCGAACTCGAACCGCTTATTTCTTCCTTGTGAACTTCGAATCATTTTCCCTTCGAAGCCCGAACTGACTTCTTCTGACCCTTGTTGTCTTCCTTTTAATTTCTGAACTTGAATTTATGCTGGGGATTTTTGTTGTAACCCTCCGCTCTCCGGACGGGTTACTTACTTCTATTATAACTTAAACGATATCACCTCTATTCTCCAGGCGGGCTCCTGACTTCGGCTACAACTTAAAATATAACAAACTCCATTCTCCAGGCGTGCTCCTGACTTCAATTTTATCTTAAAAATAATATACCTCCATTCTCCAGGCGGGCTCGTGACTTCAACTTCATCCTAAAATATAGTATACCTCCATTCTCCAGGCGGGCTCCTGACTTCAACTTCATCTTAAAATACAATACCTCCATTCTTTAGGCGGGCTCCTGACTTCAACTTCAACTTGAAAATATAATACCTCCATTCTCCAGGCGGGCTCCTGACCTCGGCTACAACTTAAAATATAACAACCTCCATTCTCCAGGCGGGCTCCTGACTTCAACTTTATCTTAAAAATAATATACCTCCATTCTCTAAGCGGGCTCCTGAATTCAACTTAAACTTAAAAATATCATACCTCCATTCTCCAGGCGGGCTCCTGACCTCAACTTCATCTTAAAATATGATATACCTACATTCTCCAGGAGGGCTTCTGACTTCAACTTTATCTTAAAAATAATATACCTCCATTCTCCAAGCGGGCTCCTGACTTCAACTTCATCCTAAAATATAATATACCTTTATTCTCCAAGCGGGCTCCTGACTTCAACTTCATCTTAAAATGCAATACCTCCATTCTTCAGGCGGGCGCCTGACTTCAATTTATCTTCAAAATAATATACCTCCATTCTCTAGGAGGGCTCCTGACTTCAACTTAAACTTAAATATATCATACCTCCGTTCTACAGGCGGGCTCCTGACCTCAACTTCATCTTAAAATATAATATACCTCCATTCTCCAAACGAGCTCCTGACTTCAACTTCATCTTAAAATACAATACCTCCATTCTCCAGGCGGGCTCCTGACTTCAACTTCATCTTAAAATATCATACCTCCATTCTCCAAGAGGGCTCCTGACTTCATCAACAACTTGAAAATAACATACCTCCATTCTCCAGGCAGGCTCCTGGCTACAACTACAACTTAAAATATAACAACGTCCATTCTTCAGGCGGGTTCCTAACTTCAACTGCAACTTAAACTGCATTATATTGCCATTGTTCCTTCCTGCCTCCTAAACTATTTTCCTTCTAACTTGAATTATCTTCTTTCAGAACTGCTTCCCTCAAAACTGGTGTTTCATTCCTCTGAAAACTGCTGGGGATAGCTCTGGTGTTTCATTCAAAAATATGTTTTCTTCCTCCTTCAAAGAGTACTTAGCTTAAAGCTGATATTTCCTTCCTCTGGAACTACTTCTTTTAAAACTTGTGTTATCTTCCTCCCCAAAGAATTGCTTTCTTTAAAACTTGTGTTGCCTTCTTCCGAAAACTATTGGAGATAACACTGGTTCAAAGACCACTTCCCTTAAAACTTGTGTTATCTTCCTTGTTCCCCAAGTGGGTACCTGAATTCCGAAAAATTTTCAAAATGAAAGAAAATTTTCTGCCCCAGTTTGATAATCTTCCTTGTGGCATGCCTTTCCGCCATCAATAATATTTTGGTCCCTGATTTCAAATCAAAGAAAATTTTGTTAGTTTAAAATGATGGGGACGCTCCTGCTAGGAATGGGTTCCCCTTTTCCTCTTTTCCGTGCTTTGCGTTGTCTGACCATCTTGGCTGATAACTTCCGACCTTCTTGACAATTCTGTATTCACCAACTTCTCAACCGTTGTTTTCCACTTTTATTCCATACTTTCCCGAAATCTTAGGCCAATCCATTATTTGGTCTTACAATGACATCTTTCTCATCCCATTGCATTATCTTCGGCCTGTCCTATCCACATTCTACTTTGCACCATACTAGCAACTACTAGTAAGCACTAAAAATCCTTCTTAAAAACAAGCTACTATTAACCAAAAGAAATGAGAAATGATGACTTCAAAAGATAGAACAGGAAAGATCTTTTGAACAAATGTTTGAAGAGAAGAAAAAGGGAAAAGAACTTATCTGAATGGTATAACCGATCCCAATGGTCATATCGTGCATTTTGGATTAATCAACCCAGTCTATTTACATCAATAAGTCTTTTTGATGTCCCTACTTTGCATTTCAAAGGTTCCCAAACCAACCTTTGCCGAATCAACATTTTTGGTTTTGCTTGATGTCATGACAGATCCTTTCCATCAAACATATCTCGTTTCCCCCCTCCCCTTTAATTCCTTGTTGCCTTATAGTGCCCTTCGAGGGGTTTTCACTAATAAGACTCTCTTATTTCTCTCAACTCTCGTCGCCTTATGGTGCCTGTGAAGGTTTTCACCGATAAGACTCTCTCATTTTATTTTTCTCAACTTCCGTTGCCTTATGGTGTCTGGGAAGGTTTTCACCGCTAAGACTCTCTCATTTTATTTATTTTCAGCTTGGGATTGGGGTGTTACCGATAAGACTCCCTTATTTTATTTCTTTTCTGCTGGGGACCAGAGTGTTACTCCAACCTTCCATTTGCCTGACTTGGCACTTCCCGGATACCGATCGGGAGGTCTTTTTAGACATCAATATGGGTTTTTTGGTGTATGGCTGAAAGTAAAGGGTATCAAAAAAAAATTTAGAAATAACTTTGATGGGTAAAACATTACAACTCTTGGAATCAAATTTTCTTTCCCGAAATTACAAACACACCTTCTGCCCCAGTTTTCTTGCTTGGGGATCTTTTGATTTTTGTTACACTATGACTGAGCCGTGAAGCGCCTACGCATCCTCTTTGAGGAATAAGGTCAAACGTAGTTCACCTATTCCTTTATTTTCTTGCGACTTTTTCTTTTTCATTACTGATTCTAAAAGAGGGGTATGAAAGAATAAATAAGGCTCAAAAGGGGAAACAAGGGTTAAATTGTTTGGATAGTAGACAAATTGCCTCCGTCATTTCATTTTCCGATACAATGCCAAGTATAAACAAACAAACAACACTTATAATCAAAGAAATCATACATAATATCTCTTGACTGCGTCCGAATTGATAGCTATGTCGATACAACTTCCCTCAACATCAGTCAAACATAAAACGCCATTGGACAACACTCTGGTCACAATGAATAGTCCTTGCCAATTCGAGGCGAACTTTCCCTTTGCTTCAACCTGACGTGGAAGGATCCGTTTCAACACTTGGTGCCCTACTTTAAATTTCCTGGGATGTACCTTCTTATTGTATGCTCTTGCCATCCTCTTTTGATATAATTGGCCATGACATACTGCTGCCAATCGTTTTTAATCAATTAAGCTCAACTGCTCCAAACGGGTTTTGACCCACTCATCATCATCAATCTCAGCCTCAGCAACAATTCGGAGAGAAGGGATTTCAACTTCTACCGGTATCACTGCTTCAGTTCCATATACCAACAAATAAGGAGTTGCACCTACCAAAGTATGAACAGTAGTGAGATAACCCAACAATTCAAATGGTAACTTTTTATGCCATTGTCTGGACCCTTCTACCATTTTCCTCAATATCTTCTTTATATTCTTGTTAGCTGCCTCAACCGCTCTATTCGCCTTGGGATGATATGGTGTGGAATTACGGTGTGTAATCTTAAATTGCTGACATACTTCTTTCATCAAACTGTTGTTAAGATTGGCACCATTATCCGTGATGATCACCTTTGGTATCCCAAATCTACAGATGAGATGGGAATGATCAAAATCCACTATGTCTTTCTTTGTTACCGACTTGAAAGTTTTAGCTTCAACCCACTTGGTGAAATAGTCGATGGACACCAGAATGAACCTATGACCGTTGGAAGCTGCCGACTCGATAGGTCCAATGACATCCATGCCCCATGAAACAAAGGGCCATGGCACTGACATTGTGTGTAATTCTATCGGTGGAGAATGAATAAGATCCTCGTGTATCTGGCATAGACAACATTTACGCACAAACCAGATACAATATCGCTCTATAGTGAGCCAATAATATCCTGCTCGAAGAATCTTCTTTGCCAATACATATCCACTCATATATGGCCCACAAAATCCAGAATGCACCTCTGTCATGACTGTCGCCTATGCATCTTAGCAATCCCAAGTCTGGTGTTCTTTTGTATAATGCCCCTTTACTAAGGAAAAATCCATTTTCCAACCGCCGAATGGCTCTCTTTTGATCTTCGGTGGCCCACTCCAAGTATATCCCCATCCTGAGGTACTCCTTGACATCATAGAACCATGGTTCACCATCTAGTTCTTCCTCTATCATGTTACAATAATCATGCTGATTATGACCCTGAATGTGCAACGGATCAACATTGATTTTATCCGGATGGTGCAACATTGATGCTAAGGTGGACAAAGCATCGGCAACCTCATTATGAACTCTTGGGATCTACCAAAACTCCACTGATCGAAACTGTTAACATAGATCGCGCAAACATTGTCGATCCGGTATGAGCTTCAAATCCCGTGTTTCCCATTCACCTAGAATATGATGTACTAGGAGGTCCGAGTTTCCCAAGACCAAAACATCCTGGACATCTATGTCCGCAACTAATTGTAAGCCCAAAATGTTGTTGGTACAATAGAAACACATCTGAGCCGTAACAGGGTAGTGATGCCCTGCTTTGAAAATAAGCACCGCTCCTATTCCAACTCCCTTTGCATTTGCAGCTCCATCAAAGAAAAGCTTCCATCCTGGTTCTTCAGTCAACTCCAGCTCATCGACATGCATCACTTCTTCATCAGGAAAATACGTCCTCAATGGCTTATATTCTTCATCGACCGAATTCCCGGCCATGTGATTCGCCAACGCTTGTGCTTTCTTCGCAGTCCGAGTCAAGTAAACAATGTCGAATTCCATAAGCAAAATTTGCCACTTTGTAAGCCTCCCCGTGGGCATAAGCTTCTAAAAAATATACTTCAATGGGTCTAGACGAGATATGAGGTAAGTAGTATAAGAAGACAAATAGTGCTTCAACTTCTATGCCACCCAAGTTAGGGCGCAACATGTCTTCTCAAGTTGAGTGTACTTAACCTCAGAAACCGTAAACTTCTTGGTGAGATAATAGATGGCCTACTCCTTCCTTCCTGTGATGTCGTGTTGCCCTAGTACATAACCAAATGAATTCTCCAGGACCGTTAGATAGAGAATCAACGGTCTTCCTGGCTCGGGTTGAACCAACACAGGTGGATTCGATAAATACCTTTTTACCTTGTCAAATGTTGTAAGGTCCCGTAAAATTTTGTGCTTAAAACCTAGTAGCTCGTATTACCAAGGTTCAAATATGTGTTAGGAATGTGCAGAATTCTTCGCAGCGAGGTTGCTCGCCGCAATTCAGACCCTTTTTTACTGATTTTGCACTTAAAAATCAAAAGAATCGATTTTCTAGAAAATTTCCATTCTGCGGTCCATTATGTGGTCGCGTAATCAATATGCGGACCACATTTTTGCCGCAGAGTGAAGCAGAAAGGTTGTCAAAATTGATGTTGAAAATGCGGTCCCTTATGCGGTCGGACAATTAATATGTGAACCGCATAATCGTCGCATACCTTCCTCAAGGAGTTGTGGAGGTCAATTATGCGGTGCAAAATACGACCGCATAACAGGAATGCGGACCGCATTCTTGTCGTAGACCCAAGCAGACCTTCAGGGGTTTTGAGCGCATTTCTGCGGTCCAATCTGCAGATCGCATTTCTATTCTGCGATTGCATAATGCGGCCGCAGATTTGCTCAGGCTTCTATTTTTCTAGATTTTAAAACCCCACCCCCTTTCTAATAAAATACCCCAACCCCTCATTTTAACATACTTTTTGAGTAAAATAAGAGAGGGAGGAGAGGGTCCTGGGGAGAGAAAGTCCATCTTCATCAAGTTAATTTTTCAAAGTCACCAAAGCCTGGGAAATTTCAAGTATTGTCTTCACTTATGTTCTTGTATGTAAAAAAAATCCCCAGCTCTTTTTCCATTGATTTTCCTATTTAACCAAGAAGGGGGGAGTTACATGCATTGATTATTGAAAACCAAAGGTGGGATTGTGCATGCATATATTTAAAAACCAAAAATCCAGTAAGAGTAATTGGGTAGCAGTAGAGAATTGCAAAAAGGAGAATTGGTAACCAAAATAGGCTCTGGTAGTAAATTCTGGACTTCATTACTAAGGCATATGTGTCAATTTGTGAACTAGATTGATGTTGCTAGACTGCTTGGTGAGTTGGGAATAGAAGTTAAAAAGGGAATTCGGCTCCAGGTATGTGTGGCTAACTTTGATCCTTGTAAAATCACCTCGTTTGATGTACCTATGCTTGGTAGGTGATATGTACGTAAATTACTTATGAATTTTCTTGTGATTTGTACGTTGTCATTGTGTTATGTGGTTGTAACTGAGGAATAAATGACTAAAGGAAATTGTGAGTAGTGCAACTGGAATAACCATCGTAGCAATAACTATGGCTTGTTGTGGGGAATAACCAATGTGACGATAAATGTATATGGTTGTTGAATATGGTGGAAATAGTATTGATGGTTATGTAAGCACTTGTAACATTATTGTTGTTAATTCTTGAGAAGTATTGTTGTTGACCTTTTTGAATTGTTTGGTGTTGTTGTGTTTTTTGTGGATTGAAACTGTACGGTGGGATCAGGTTGCGCGCCGCAACACGGAGTAATAAGGTGTGGGTTGTGGTGATAAGGGTGGCCGAGGTAATAAGGGTGGAAAGTGATCGAAATCACTATTGAAACAAAATATGAGCAAATTGTGAAACTATTGAAGTGAAATTGTGGAAGGGGAAAACATGAGAGTTTGTAAACTTGTTTGGATTGATTGTTCCTTCATAAGTGTTTGGTTGCTACATCCATTACTGTTTTCTACTTATGTGTGGTTTGTGTTTACTTGGAACAAGTTTGTTCATACATACCAGTACAATTCAAATGTACTGACGTCCCTTTTGCTGGGGGCGCTACATTCATGTTATGATTGTAGGTGGACCTATAGCAGGCACTCTAGTCCACCGACCGTAGCTCCTCATTACTTCCTACCAGCTGAATTGGTAAGCCCATTTCCTTTCAGGGCCCTGCGTGGCTCATGCCACGTATGTTCTTGTCTTTTGGGATCCTGTTTTGGTATTTATAAAAGGTATAGCCAGAGCCTTGTTGCCGGCAAGTATTGTATTATTCCTCTTTCATCTTTATAGGCTCCGTAGACAGGCAATGTGGGTTAAGAACTTATCTAAATATGTATTTTGTAAGTTGGGCGATGTAAGTTATAAACCATGCTAAAGATTATTCATGTTATGTATGCTTTTGTAACAAGGTGTTCCAATTTTAATTAGTTGTTTCACTTGGTTAATAATAAATGAAAAATGTGGGGTATCACGTGGGATAGGAAAGGCATCCAGGTCCGCTTGACTGGGGTTACTCGGTCGAGCGCCGGTCATGTCCCTCGAATTTTGGGGCATGACAAATGCCTGCTGACATTCTTCCGTCCATTATATTGCAGCATCTTTCTTCAGTAGCCAAAAAATTGGTTCACAAGTCGCGGTGAATTGAGCGATAAACCTGTTGATATAATTCAAACTTCCCAACAAACTCATCGCTTCGATTTTGCTCTTTGGAGGTGGAAACTCCTGAATGGATTTAATATTTGACGGGTCTAACTCAATGCCTCACCTACTGACTATGAAGCCCAACAGCTTTTTGGATGGAACACCAAATGCACATTTAGCAGGGTTGAGCTTAATTTCGTGCCTTCGAAGTCTTTGGCAAAACTTCCTTAGGTCTCCTACGTTGTCTGCCTGACGCATGGACTTTATAATCACATCATCCACGTATACCTCAATCTCTTTGTGTATCATATCATGAAAAACAGTAGTCATTGCCCTCATTTATGTTGCTCCAGCGTTGTTCAAACCAAATGGCATTACCCGATAGTAATAAGTTCCCCACGGTGTGATGAAAGCCTTGTTCTCTGCATGTTCCTCATCCATCAGAATCTGATGATACCCAGCATAGCAATCCACAAAATACTTGATCTCACCTTTGGCACAATTATCAATCAAGATATGGATGTTGGGCAATGGGAAGTTATCCTTTGGTCTTGCTCTGTTCAAATTGCGTTAATCAACACATACCCTGATTTTTCCATCTTTCTTCGGCACTGGCACCACAATATCCAACCAACTAGGATATCGAGTAACCCGAATAACCTTTGCATTCAACTGTTTAGTTACTTCTTCCTTAATATTCACACTCATATTGGTTTTGAATTTCCTCAATTTTTGCTTGACGAGAGGGCATGTCGGGTCAGTGGGTAATTTGTGAACCACTAAATCGGTGCTCAAACTCGGCATGTCATCATATGACCATGCAAAAACGTCTTTCAACTCAATAAATGCTTAGATTAATTCTTCCCTGATGTTTGGTTCAATGTGAACGCTTATTTTAGTTTCCCGAATGTCATCCGCATCCCCCAAATTGATGGATTCTGTGTCATTTAAGTTGGGCTTGGGTTTCTCTTCAAATTGCCTAAATTCTCTGTTGATTTCTTCGAAGGCTTCATCCTCTTCGTATTCTGACTCTACATCATATTCTACCTCTTGTACTATTATTTCGGAATCAGATTGATTTTTTAGACTAGGTTGAAGATCCATCGTGCATGCCATGTCATTAAGACCAGTATAAAGAGAACTGTTTAGAAAAAGAAAAGAAGAAAACAAAATTAAAATAAACTAAGGAACAAAGAAGAAACTTTTATTTTATTGAAGTACGAGATAACAAGGTTTCACACTTTGACGAGTACAAAATAAAAGAAAACTGGATTACAACCCTGGAATAATCCAGCTAAACATGAAGGAAAATCAGAGCCTACTACCAAGACTCCCTCCACATGGGAAGCGGAGTAGCCATCCAATTGTTGATCTTGGCCTTAGGACCCACAAACTGCACATCCGCCCTGCTGGATCGTTCCCCAGCTTCTACCATGTTGACTTCGACAAATAATCTTTTAAAACCATCATCCAAATCTCCATTTATACCAATCAGTGGCCCTGTAACCTTGGACAGCAATTGCTTTTTGATGCTCGGCCTGACAAAAGATCGGGACAGGCGTGAGATTGGCTTGGGAAGGACCCATGCCCTTTTCTTCATCTTGCGGGCCCGTCACACATCCGCCGCCGTAGGCTTGAACCCCATCCCAAAGGTATCCAAATTCTCGGGCAAAGAAACCGGTTAAACAATGCCCTAAAGATAAGCCCGCAAACCTTTTCCTAGCACAAACCCGTTTTTCAGCATCTTCGAGGCTACCATGATAGTTGCAGCTGCTATTCTGGGAAGTGGGAAATTTTCACCCTCGGGAACCTTATCCACTGAAACCGTATCGAAAACCTGGTAAATCCATGGCCCCTTGTCGTCATCAGCCTCTATGAAGGGCACGATGGCATCATTTATAGAGCATGTATTGTCTTCCCCATGTACTACGATCTCTTGTCTATCCCACTCGAATTTGACCATCTGATATAGTATAGAAGGCACTGCTTTGGCAGAGTGAATCCAAGGTCGCCCCAACAGAAGATTATATGACACTGCGACGTCTAACAGTTGAAACTCCATGGTGAAATCGATCGGGCCAATTGTCAATACAAGTATGATGTCACCCACTGTGTCTGTACCACCACCATCAGACCCTCGAACACAGATGTTGTTCTTATGAATTCTGTTATTATCAACCTTCAGTTTGCTCAAGGTGGACAACAGACAAATATTGGCACTGGACCCATTATCAATCAGTACTCGAGTGACTACCGAGTCTTCACACTTCACGGTCAAATAGAGAGCTCTATTATGTTATGTACCCTCAACGGGAAACTCATCGTCGGAAATGTCACCCGGTTCACCTCAAAAATCTTGTTCGCTATTTTCTCAAGATGGTTCGCAGAGATATTATCCGGTACATGGGCTTCGTTCAGAATTCTCATTAACACCTAGTGGTGCTCGTCTGAATGGATCAATAATGATAGCAATCAGATCTGTGCCGGGGTCTTCCTTAGTTGCTCCACAATGGAGTAATCCTGTGCCTTCATCATCTTTAAGAACTCTTCCGCCTCTTCCTCGGTAACTTGCTTCTTTGTTGCTACTGGATTTGTCCGTCTTAACTCTGCCGGAGCAAAACACTGTCACACCTCCTTTTGGCGCTACCGCACCCCGCGAAGGGCGTGGTAGAAAGAGTTTTTTCAATTAAAGGACAATCAAAACGAGATTATTTTATTTAATTCAGAGTCGCCACGTGGGATATTTATAGTGTCCCAAGTCACCGGTTGAATCCCGAATCGAGGAAAGGTTTGACTCTATTTAACGGTCCGCGAACCAGAAATCCGGATAAGGAATTCTGTTAACCCGGGAGAAGGTGTTAGGCATTCCCGAGTTCCGTGGTTCTAGCACGGTCGCTCAACTATTATATTTGGCTTAACTATCTGACTTTATAACATGATTTAGCCTACATGCAAATTTTAACTTTTAACCGCTTTAAATATTATTATTATTATTATCATTATTATTTTAACAAAGAATTGCAACGTTGTGAAAATGTGTTTCGGACCACACCGTACATGTACGCCTGTGGCCCATAACACATTTCGACTTCGTTGAGATTTGGATTTGGGTCACATAAATGTGCACCCGAGTTTAAGAAAATAAATTGTTAAAGGCGCGCCTAAAGCGACTAGCGTATCGTTATTTTGAGAAGGCCGTGAAATTAGCTAAACGACCTGTCCCGGAATCTAAGCATTTTAAAATAACCATATATTGAGGGCCCCGCAATTTGTTTGGCGAGGCTCGTCTCATTTTATTATTTTAAGGATAATAACTTGCTTTTAGTATTTATTATTTTAAAGATAATTTGCAACGTCATGGAAATGTATTTCAACCCACACCGCACCAGTACGCCTGTGGCTTTTAACACATTTCGATTTCGTTGAGATTCGGATTTGGGTCACATACATGTGCACCCGAGTTTAGGGAAATAACATAATTAAGTGCGTGCCTAAAGCAACTAACGCATTATTAATTTTGGGAAAAACCGTGATATTTGCTAAACAATCTTTCCAATCGTCTCCCCCTTTCATTTTACAATCGTCTCCCCCTTTCATCTCACGGTGCCCTTCAAGGGGTTTTCACCAATAAGATTCTCTCATTTCTCTCGAACTCCCGTCACCTTAGGGTGCCTGTGAAGGTTTTCACCATAAGACTCTCTCGTTTTATGTCTCTCAGCTTCCTTCGCCTTAAGGTGCCTATAAAGGTTTCCACCATTAAGACTCTCTTACTTTGTTTCTTTCTATGCCGGGGACTGGGGTGCCATCAACAGAACTCCCTCTACTGGGGATTCCTTAGCTATCAATTCCTTCAGCTTGTGATCCTTAATCAGTCGGGTCTCAAGGTGTTATTCTCAACTTTTCTTTGCATTACTCAGCATTTCTTAGATACTGATCGAGAGGTCTTTTTTGGGCATTAATATGGTTTTTATGTGCGAGACTAGAGAGGGTGATGCAACCTCAACGGGTAGCTCATTACAACTTTTGGAATCATGTTCAAACGAAACATAACTTCTCCCCCAGTTTTTATTGCTTGGGGGAATCTTCGATTTTTGTTACCTTATGACTGAGCCGTGAGGCGCCTACGTATCCTCTTTGAAGAATCAGGTCGAACTTAGTTCACTGATTTTTGTGACTTTTCTTTGTTTCCTTTCTGTTTTATTGTATATCTTCATTAATGATTCCATAAGAGGGCATACGAAAGAACAATTAAGTCTCAAAGGGGAGAACAAAGGTTAAAGTGTTTGGGTATTAGAAGAAATTGCCTCTGTCATTTCATTCTCCAACAAATGCCAAATACAAACAAACGAAACAAACCAACAACAATTATATCAAAGAATCACACATAATATCTCTTGACGGCGTCTGAATTGATAGCCATATCGGTGCATCTTCCCTCAATATCCGTCAGACATAGAGCGCCATTGGATAATACTCTAGTCACAATAAAGGGTCTTTGCCAATTTGGGGCGAACTTGCCTTTTGCTTCAGCATGATGCGGCAGAATTCTTTTCAACACCTGTTGTCCCACTTCAAATCTCCTGGGACGTACCTTCTTGTTATATGATTTTGCCATTCTTTTTTGATACAATTGCCCGTGACATACCGCCGCCAACCTCTTTTTGTCAATCAAACTCAATTGTTCTAATGTGGCTTTGACCCATTCATCATCATCAATCTCAGCTTCAGTCACTATTCGGAGAGAAGGGATTTCGACTTCTGCCGGTATTACTGCTTCAGTTCCGTATACTAGCAAGTAAGGAGTTGCACATACCGAGGTACGAACAGTAGTGCGATAACCCAATAATGCAAATGGTAACTTTTCATGCCATTGCTTGGATCCTTCTACCATCTTCCTCAATATCTTCTTTATATTTTTATTTGCTGCCTCGACTGCTCCATTCGCTTTAGGACGATACGGTGTGGAGTTTCGGTGTGTAATATTAAACTGTTGACATACTTCTTTCATCAAACCACTGTTAAGATTTGTACCGTTATCCGTGATGATTACCTTCGGGATCCCAAACCTACAAATGATATGGGAATGTACGAAGTCTACCACTGCCTTCTTGGTCACAGACTTGAACGTTTTAGCTTCAACCCACTTGGTGAAATAATCAATAGTTACCAGAATGAACCTATGCCTGTTGGAGGCTGCAGTCTCAATTGGTCCGATGACATCCATGCCCCATGCGACAAATGGCCAGGGTGCTGACATTGTGTGCAGTTCTATTGGTGGAGAATGAATCAAGTCTCCGTGTACTTGACACTGGTGACATTTCTGCACGAAGTTGATACAATCGTGCTCCATAGTGAACCAGTAATATCCTGCTCGCAGAATCTTCTTTGCCAGTACATAACCACTCATATGCAGCCCGCAAACCCCGGAGTGAACCTCTGTCATTATCGTCATGGATTGACTTGTGTCTATACATCTCAACAATCCCAGATCTGGGGTCCTTTTATACAACACTCCTCCACTGAGGAAAAACCCATTTGCCAATCGCCGGATGGCCCTCTTTTGATCTCCGGTGGCATGCTCCGGGTATATACCCCTCTTGAGATACTCCTTGACATCGTAAAACCATGGCTCGCCGTCCATCTATTTTTCTACCATGTTACAATAAGCATGCTGATCCCGTACCTAAATATGCAACAGGTCTACATGGACTTTATCCGGGTGGTGCAGCATTGATGCTAAAGTAGCCAAAGCATCGGCCACCTTGTTGTGTGCTCTTGGGATGTGTCTAAATTCCACTGATCGGAATCGCTTACTTAGATCATGCAAACATTGGCAGTATGGTACAAGCTTCAAATCTCGTGTTTCCCATTCTCCTTGAATCTGATGTACCAGAAGGTCCGAGTCTCCCAAAACCAACATGTCCTATATATCCATGTCCACTGCTAATCGCAGCCCTAGGATGCACGCTTCGTACTCCGCCATATTATTGGTGCAATGGAAACGCAGTTGAGCCGTAACGGGATAATGATGTCCTATTTCCGAGATAAGCACTGCTCCTACTCCAACTCATTTGGCGTTTGCCGCTCCGTCAAAAAAGAGTTTCCATCCTGGTTCCTTGGTTGACTCCAACCCATTTATATGCAGCACTTCTTCATCAGTAAAATACGTTCTTAAAGGTTCGTATTCCTCGTCAACGGGATTTTCGGCCAAATGATCTGCTAAGGCTTGATCTTTCATGGCTGTCCTCGTCACACAGACGATGTCGAATTCTGTAAGTAGTATTTGCCAATCTTCCCGTAGGCATAGGTTTCTGAAAAATATACTTCAAGGGGTCCAAGCGCGATATGAGATAAGTGGTATAGGAAGACAGATAGCGCTTCATCTTCTGTGCTACCCATGTCAGGGCACAACACTTTTTCTCAAGATGATTGTATTTTACCTCATGAACTGTGAACTTCTTACTGAGATAGTAAATGGCGTGTTCTTTTCTGCCCGTGAGATCATGCTGCCCCAATACGCAGCCAAATGAATTATCCAGAACCGTTAGATAAAGAATTAGAGGCCTACCAGGTTCGGGTGGAACTAATACGGGCGGATTTGACAGATACCCCTTGATTTGGTCGAATGCTTCCTGACACTCTGTCGTCCATTTTATTGCCGCGTCTTTCTTTAATAGCCGAAATATGGGTTCACAGGTTGCTGTAAGCTGAGCAATGAACCTACTGATATAATTTAATCTTCCCAATAGACTCATCACCTCCGTTTTATTCTTCGGTGGTGGCAGCTCTTGGATGGATTTAATCTCTGATGGGTCCAACTCGATACCTCGGCGGCTGACGATGAATCCTAGTAACTTCCCTGACGGAACCCCAAAAGCACACTTGGCTGGATTGAGCTTAATATCATCACGTCGGAGTCTTTGGAAAAACTTCTTGAGGTCAGCTACATGGTCCTCCTGACGTCTGGCTTTTATGATCACATCATCCACGTATACTTCAATTTCTTTGTGTATCATATCATGAAATACAATGGTCATCGCTCTCATGTATGTTGCCCCTACGTTCTTCAGGCCGAACGGCATTACCCGGTAGCAGTAAGTTCCCCACGGCATAATGGAAGCCGTCTTTTTCTGCGTCCTCTTCATCCATTAAAATCTGATGATATCCCGCATAACAATCCACAAATGATCCGATCTCACGCCCGGCACAATTATCGATCAAGATATGGATGTTGGGTAATGGGAAATTATCCTTAGGGATCGCCTTGTTGAGATTGCGGTAGTCAACACAAACTCTGATCTTCCCATATTTCTTTGGTACAGGTACCACATTGGTCAGCCAATCGGGGTATCGAGTGACACAAATAACTTTTGCTTGTAGCTGCTTGGTCACTTCCTCCTTGATCTTTACACTCATCTTCATCTTAAACTTCCTTAATTTTTGCTTGACAGGAGGGCATGTCGGGTTGGTGGGCAATTTGTGAACCACTAAATCAGTGCTAAGACCCGGCATGTCGTCGTACGACCATGCAAAAACATCTTTGAACTCCACGAGTGTCTTGATTAATTCTTCTCTGAGGTTGGGTTCGAGATGGACACTTATTTTGGTTTCTCTAATGTCATCTGCATCTCCTAGATTAATGTCCTATGTGTCATTCAGATTGGGTTTGGGCTTTTCCTCAAACTGATTTAACTCTTGACCGATTTCTTCTAAGGCTTCATCTTCGTCGTATTCTGATTCACTCTCTTCTTTTCTTATTTCTTTCATTGTTATTTCCGAACCAAATTGATTTTCTAGACTAGGTTGATTATTCCTTATGCATGTCATACCATTAAGATCAGTCGAAAGAAAGCTGTTTAGAAAAGTAAAAAGGAAGAATAAAACAAAAATCAGAAATAATAGGAACGAAATTTCATTAATTGAAAAGTACAAAATAATAGGGTTTGCACACTTTTAAAACAAACTTGAAAGGAAAAATGGACTACAACCCTGAAATAATCCCAAACAAAACTCGAAAGAAAACCAAAGAGAACTACCAAGACTCCTTCCGGGTGGGAAGAGGAGTGGCCTCCCAATTATTTAGTTTTGTTTTTGGCCCCACAAATTGTATTTTAGGAAGACTATGCCCTTCTCCATCTTCTACCATGCACACATCCGTGAACTAATCCTTGAACTTCCTAAAAAATTCTTCATCTGGTCTAACCATGGTGTCGGGAATCCCCATTGCCGGACGTTTTTTGATCCCGGGCCTAACAAAAGATCGTGAGAGGCGTGGAACTGGCTTTGGAAGTACCCACGTTTCCTGTTTGATCCTTTTAGCTCGTCTGATGTCTTCTGGTGTCAGTTCAAATCCTAAACCGAAGGTTCCTACATTTTCAGGCAAGGATACTGGCTGTACGATACCTTGCAGAGATACACCCAAGCCTTTACCGGGCACGAAACCGCTTCCCAATATTTTGTAAGCCACCATGACGTGTGCAGAGATTACTTTGGTATCAGGAATGTACTCCCCCTCCGGAACTCTATTGATGGATACCGCATCGCAAACCTGGTATACCCATGGACCGACGTCCTCCTCTACTTCAACAAAGGGAACAATGGTGCCGGACTGAGAGTGTAGATCATTTTCTTCATGGACCACAATCTCTTGTTGGTCCCACTCGAATTTGACCAACTGGTGTAGGCTAAATGGAATCGCTTTGGCAGCATGGATCCAGGGTCGTCCTATCAAAAGGTTGTATGAGACCACCATATCCAGCACTTGGAATTCCATGGTGAATTCCACCAGTCCGATTGTCAGTTCTAACACTATATCCCCGACCGATGCTTTGCCTTCTCCGTCGAATCCCCGGACACAGACACTGTTCTTACGCACCCTGCTGATATCCACTTTTAGTTTGTTCAACGTAGAGAGAGGACAGATGTTCGCACTGGACCCGTTGTCAACCAAAACCTTGGTAACCACAGACTCTTTGCATTTTACCGTAAGATATAGGGCTCTGTTATGCCTGGTACCCTCCTCAGGCAGCTCGTCATTAGTGAAGGTAATTCGGTTTGCCTCGAATATCCTATTCGTGATCTTCTCTAGATGACTGATAGAGATCTTGTCAGGTACATGGGCCTCATTCAAGATTTTCATCAAGGCCTGCCGATGCTCCTCAGAGTGGATCAATAATGGCAAGAGTGATATTTGAGCCGGGGTTTTCTTGAGCTGTTCCAAGATGGAGTAATCATGCAACTTCATCTTTCTCAGAAATTCCTCCACTTCTTCGTCGGTCACCGGGTTTTTTACCGTTGCCAGACTGGTCTTCCTTAATTCCGCAGGAACGAAACATCTCCCTGAGCGGGTCAACCCTTGTGCCTCACAGATTTCTTCTTTTACCTCTTTCCCTTTGTAAATCACTGTGACCCGATCATAGTTCCATGGAATGGCTTTGTTGTCGGCTATCGGTAACTGAATTGCTGGCCTGATAATGAAGGGATCCACACGAACACCTACTACAGTCAAGACCGGTTTGATTGTTGCTCCTGGTACGACTATCTTTACCTCCTCCGATTTCTCTAGTACTTCGTTTGCAACCCCCTTTGCTGCTGCTGGCTCGTCATGCGGTCCCTCCTCATCGATGGGTGACTTGTCATTGCTTGGCCCCTTTTTCATCCTGCTCCCGCTAGACCTGATCATCATCACGGTTTGAGAGGCTTTCTCATATCTCTCTTCTGCTTGTACCAATTCGATCATGTTGGTCTAATGATGCGCTGGGAGTGGATTCTGGTTGATGTTATGTTCCGCCGGGTTCTGGATCTCGATTCGACGAGTGTCGATAAGTTCCTGGATAGCCGTTTTTAACCTCCAACATTTTTCTGTGTCGTGCCTCGGGCATCCTGAACAGTACTCGCAGTTTATTGAATGATCCAGATTCCTTGGAGGAGGGTTTGGTAATTTAGCTTCAACTGGGTTCAATAGTCCTACCTGCTTCAACCGATGAAACAAGCTGGTATAAGATTGTCCCAAGGGAGTGAAAGTCTTTGGTTTTGGTGCGCGGTTGTCTCAGAAAGCTTGGTTTGGATGGAAGCCCATACCCGTGGGATTTCTGTATGCTCTTGTGGGTGGGTAGTTATTTTGGGGTGTTGGCGCACGCCATGGTGCCTGAGGTTAGGCGTATGTTTGGGCGTGGTGGATGATAAAGCGAGGATCAGACGTTGGGTAGTAATGTTGGGGGTGACTGTATGGATTGTGGAAGAAACTTTGCTAGTGGGGTTGGGGTGGGTTATAGTGGGCTGCGGGGCCTTTGGTTCCAAACCAAGATCCAGACTCAACAGTCGCGACCTCCTCTTTCCTCTTCTTCCCGAGCACTCCTCCAGTGTGACTCTGAATGGCTCGAGTGGTCGCTTTTAGAGCTGAATAACTCATGATTTTATTAGCTTTCAAACCCTCCTCGATCATGGCTCCCATTTTTATTACTTCGGTAAATGATTTACCCACGGACGTCACTAAGTGCCCGAAGTAGGTTGGTTCCAATGTCTGCAGGAAGTAATCTACCATCTCATTTTCCCTCATTGGCGGATCCACTCTCGCCGCTTGTTCCCTCCAACGGAACCCAAATTCTCTGAAGCCTTCTGCAGGCTTTTTCTCCAATTTCAACAATGATA
>MU700298.1:0-27240 GCA_026770625.1 Nicotiana glauca
CAAGAATAAAATGAACTAATTTTTATGATTTTCTTCTATTATTTTTGAAAATACGTTAATACTACTAAAAAAAAAATGTAAAATTGAGAATCTTAAAGTATATATATTTTTTGTATTTTAATTATGAGGTATTATGTGATTAATTAATGAAAGATGCAACATAATTCTTAAAATTGTAAAAAATTATTTTATTTGATATTTTTGGAATAATTTGCTTAGGGTAAAAATCACGTGCTCACAGGTCCCGGGTCGGGTTAAATTAAAATTGGGCTGGGAAATTTTGGGCTTGAATTTGGGGATGAATGGGGTTGCCAAATTAGCTATAATTGAAATGCAATTGAGGGCAAATCGTAAATAGCCAATTTTTTCTTTTAGTTTTTATAAAATAGTAATACAAATTTTAAAAGCAAATTAAGAGTACTGGATAAATGAATATTATATAAATATTAATTTAAAAATGTTGGAATTAATTTTACAAACAAAAAATGCTATAAATTACAAGATAGGCTATAATTACAATTATATGTAATTTAGCTTTAAGAATATCAAATAGATTTATAAAAATATGCAAAAATTACCTTAATTATATTTTGGTGTAAATGTGGGAATAAAATGAATTATTCACCAAAATGATAATTTGGGAATAATTATTGGATTTTGTTGTATTAAAATAGGCAATAAATTGGTTTTAAAAAATCGTTAAAAATGCCAAAACTCGTGGGTGTGCTTATACATGCACAAATATGCTATTTTGGAAGTATTTTGGATATATAAAATACTTAGGGAAAAATTTGGTATCAACAGGCATCGTACTAGTCCCACCTTCGGGAGAAACTATATGGCAAGCCATAAAGTGTCATCCCATTACTAACAGTGAAGCATAATATAAAGTTGTGATTGCAGGTCTAGAATTAGCACAAATGCTCGAAGTAGAGCAGGTTATAATCAAAAGCGACTCAGAGATTGTAGTTAATTCAAATGTAGGGGACTTATATAGCTAGAGAGGCGAGGATGCACCAATATAAAAGGCACGAGATTTGATCAGGCAATTCCAATCTTGGAAAAATCGTGCAAATACCCAAGGAAGAAAATGTCTAAGCAAATGCGTTGGCTAATCTTGCATCCACTGCAGAAGTGACAAATGAAGAAAATGCTTCCTAATACATTTATTTCATTCAGAACTCAATCAAGATATAAACGAGGTAAACTTTAATAATTTAACCTACGATTGGAGAAATGAGATTGATAATTTTTTGAAGTACAGAATCCTACTTGAAGATAAGAAAAAGGCTTAGACACTTCGACGTAAAGCTGCATGTTATAATTTGGATCGAGGCAACTTATATCGAAAGATGTTTGGTGGACCTTTAGCAAGGTGTCTCGAACCTTCTCAAACAGAGTATGTGATGAGAGAAGTACATGAAGGACACTGTGGAAATCCCGCAGGAGGAAGATCCTTAAAAACCCTAATTTGAGCATGGTACTATTAGCCTAAAATGGAAGAAAAAGCAAATAGTTGTGTGACCAAATGTGACAAATGCCAAAGATATGGTAACAATATGCATCGCCCAGCAGAGTTATTACATCCGGTTATTGCACCATGGCCTTTAATGAAGTGGGGGATAGATACCGTGGGTCCATTACCACAAGCCAAAGAAAAGGTACAATTTTTACTAGTACTAACTGATTATTTTACCAAGTGGGTAGAAGCAGGTACCTTCAAACAGGTACAAGAAAAAGAAGCCAAGGACTTCATTTGGCGAAACATCATATGTCAGTTTGGGGTTCCAAAAGAAACCGTGTGTGATAACTGCCCGCAGTTCGTAGGTGCGAAAATCACAGAATTCTTTCAGAGTTGGCAAATTAAAAGGATAACATTTAACACCTTATTATCGTGTGGCCAATGGACAAGTTTAATCAACAAACAAGGTTATTATTAATAACCTAAAGAAAAGATTAGAGGAGTCAAAAGGAAAATGGCGAGAAGTGTTAGCAGGAGTCTTATGAGCTTACTTCACGACAGCAAAAATAGGTAAGGGAGAGACTCGTTCCTCACTTGTGTATGGTGCTGAATCCTTAATTCCAATTGAAATAGGTTAACCAAGTACGATATACACCCAAGCAACCGAAGAGTAAAATGAGCAAGAGATGCAAATAAATCTCGATTTGCTTGAAGAAAAGAGGGAAACAACCTTGATAAGGATGACAGCGCAGAAAAAAATTATAGAACGATATCACAATCGGAAAGCTCATCTTAGGTACTTCAAGATTGGGGACTTCGTACTCAAAAAAGTTTTTCAATCAACGAAAGCGGCCAATGTAGGGAAGTTTAGCCAAAATTGGGAAGGTCCTTACAAGATTCAAGGTATTGCAGGAAAGGGTGCATATGAGTTAGAAACAATGACAGCAAAGTACACACATCAAATTGGAATGTTGTTCATTTGGAAAAGTAGTACTTTTAAAAAGGAAAAACCCCGGTCAAGTATCATTTATGCAAGATTTGAATTTATTCTTTTTTAATTGTACTAACCATTTTAGATGATAGGCACAAAGCTAGCCCACATCAAATGATGATCTTAGACCTAAAAGACATGCGGGATGCAAAATCATCCTCAGACTGGGTTAAAACCTTTCTAATGGAAATAAAAAAGGTTAAGCAGCCATCATCTGAAATTATACCTCCGAGTTCCGTGTGTTTTTCCTTTTCAGGAAATTGACCACCTGGAAGGAATACTCAAGTGATTTCATACTTCAAAACTCCAACACTTGGGGGACTTTATATATATGGAAGACGAAGAAGACTAGAAAAGTCAGAATTCGAGTCAAGACTGAAGCAATCTACCCAACAAATCGAAAGTTGAGAGCAAGCAAATGAAGAGCCAAAAATTCAAGCCTGATTCAAAAACCTAAGATGAAGTAAACACTCAGAGATGTAAATTACAAAATCTTATGAGTATCCGGGTTAAAGGTAATATTTAGTCGTGAGTTGCAAGATATACCCTTGAATCTTGTAAAATCTGTTATAAAGAAAACAGTTATGAAAAAGTTGTAGATGTTATTCGAATACATGTAAAGTATAAAGTTTGAAAGTTCAAGAATAAAAATCTTCTTCAAGTTATTCTAAGAGATATGTATGTTCCTACTTCTTCTTTTGTATGTTTACACCAATATGAAGTTGAGATGTCTTCTTCATTAAGTGTCGTATATAAAAGGGCTCTCTTTTATAATTCGTACTTATTCAAAAGAGTCACGAAGCATTGAAGCATTTTTAATGCAGAGTTAAATAACAAAGGGTAAAACAAAAACCTAGACACCAAAATAGACGGAAAATAAAGCCAAAACATATATAAGTCAAACATTTGTCTTCAAAACCCGAAATAAGGCAAGGGTAAAACGATAAGAGAGTAGAACAGAAACTCAAAATAAAGGTATTATAAAAGTAAGACAAAAACTCAGTAATATTATAAGCTTGGTTAAAACTAAGTATAAAACTCAGTTCCAACCTAATTACTTGATACTAAAACCCCAAAACAGACTAGGGGTAAAACTTTTCAAACATTACTAAACCCCCAAATAGGACCAGGGGTAAACCTCCAAAAATTCCACCAATAAAAAAAATAACTTTTCAAACTTTCACTATGGGGCAGAATCTGAACCAGTATGATGAATAATGGCATCATCAATAGCAGGAGGAACAACCTGACCGGAAGAAGATTGAACAGCAGCTTTAGTAGGAGTAACTTCATCACCCTCAGGAATACCAACCGTAGGTGAAGAAAAGCTCTGACTCTGTTGGGTTTACTCAATAGTTTCTTTAATCTTTGCAATCTCAACAGCTATGTCAAAGCCTCCCCGTCTTGCCTCCACTAAAGTGTCGAGGCGTGTGTTAATGAAAACCCAACTAACTTCAACAACGGCCTTATCTTCAAGGGCTTCATGATCTCTTTCCCACTGCTCAATATCACTTCTTAGCTCTTCCTTCTCATTGAAAGAAACATCATAAGAAGCATGTATGGGGGCAAGTGAACTCTCTAAAAGTTACACTCTGTTAGAAGACACTTGGAGATCTTCTTGAGCTTGGGTGAGCGTTTGAACAAGCTCCCCAGCATAAACTTCTTTCTGGTTCAATAGTTCCTTCAGACCCCTAATTTATTTAGTGGCCTTAGAAAGTTGCTCAGGAAATAATGACTCGAGAAGGTTTTATCTTTGCTCGCATGGTTAGATGAGGCTTTCTCAACTGCCAACTCTGCTGCCATTACATTCACCTATTTCTCCAAGGTACACTTTTATTCCTCTAAGATTTTTTTTTCAAGTTGAAGGCCATCGAACTGCACTTTCCAATTGTCTGCCTCGATGTGATAACCATTCATTAAATGATATGTATGGACGATCCTCTTCATCATCTTCGTGCCAAGGAGGTTGATCTACACAAAGAAAAGAGAAATCTGATACCAATGAAAATGAAAAATCACGTGCAAAATAAAAGCTAAGGCTTATACCTTTAAAGATGAATGTACGATATCATTTATCCAATCAATGGTTTCAGTCATACAACAGTTTGACCAGATTTCTTTAGAAGATTACCATCCTTAGGACCCTCGATGGTAACTTTTTTCATTACCCTACTAGAGAAACCAATTTCAGCATGAGAAGTTGTAATAGTTGGAACAGTCGGGGACTCAAAATAGCCATGGGCAAAGCAATGACAGTAGAAGCAAATACGGGGGACTGAGGGTCAACTGAAATAGACACAAGAAAAGAAGCAAGAGGCGTTTCCTCATAAACAAAGCCGAAATCTTCATCAAACCCACAAGAAAAGAGCTATTCAGAAGAGCCACGGGGTGCGGCAGGCATCTCATCATCAGAACTTACTAAGGTAGCACCTTTACGATCGTGCATAGGAGCAGAACTGGGAGGAGGAGTAGCTTCATCATCTAAAATGATACGTCTCCTAGTTCGACAGTTACGAACCAACGAGCTCTCCTCAGAACATCTTCACTCTCAGAACTGTGTGTTTTATCAACTTTTCTTTTTAACGAAGAACTCAAGATTATCTCTTGAGCCATCGACAGAGAGAGTCTTGAAGCAGTAATCGATGCGACACTAACACCCGAATGGGAAACCCTAGTAAAGAAAAGGGTTAATAAGTGCCAAAGTAAGTATAAAGCAAGGAAAAAAGTGGGAAAGAAGGATACCATAAGTTTTCACTTTCCATCCAAACATGTTAGAAAGGTATTTCCAGGACCTTTCTTCCACATGAGCAATGGTTAACAATTTTTCTACCCAACCACGAAAATCTGGGACTTCCTCAGCAGCTTTCATGGTTCCTGAAAAAGAAAAATAAAAACAGCTATGATATTTAAGTCTCTTCACAAAAAGAAAAGGAATATAAAATATGGAAAGAAATTTATGTGCAAACTTCCACTTTTCTAGGAAAGGCATGTTCTCTTCTCCCACTAACCCACTTGTGGGAGTAGCAATGAATCGAGCATACCAACCACGGTCCTTGTCATCTTTAGGGCTCACTAAAACCCTCTTATTACTGGCCACGAGAGTAAACAACCCAGAACAAAATAATTTGGGGGAGTAAAGATAAATCAGATGATAAAGGTGAAGGTTAAATAAGCCAAGCTTGACAAGTATCTAATGCATGCCATAACTCTCCATACACTAGGACCAATTTGTCCTAAATAAATGTTGAAGAAACGACAAAATTCTATGATGACTGGGTCAGTAGGTGGTCTAAAATCCAACGTAAAGGGATATGTATACATAAAAGAATAACCAGCTTTGAACGAGGTGGTCCTTTAATTTGCATTAGGAACTAAAATTGGGAAACATATTTCCAATGACAATCTCTCCACATAAGGGAAATCAAATCCTCAGTAATCTAGGAAAGGTAAACATCATCACGATCATGAGAAGTCATATAAGTGACTTGATTTCTAATTGATTCCCTATCAGTAAAGAAGGAAAATTCAGCGGGAATAATCTTATCAATAGTGGGTTCACGAAGTGGTTCACTAGAATCCCTACTTCTGATAGAAGATCTATGTGAAGAAGAAGCCTTAGTTATAGAAGACGACGGGGTAGTAGTATTGAGTTGAGAAGAAGAACCATAGATAGAAACAGATCTTAAACTACGTAACCTTCTACCTCTTCTACTTCTAGTAGGAGTAGACGTAGGGGGAGTTCATCCACTATAACAACTTTATGGGGATCGGGATTTGAAAAAGACATAGTTGAATGAGAAAGTAACACGTGATGAAGAACAAGAACTATAGAGAACAAAGAACACAGTAGAAAGTTTTTCGTAAAAGAAAAGGCAAATAAGGTATTTATATGAAGAAGCAACTGTCATATGAAAGGGGTCATGAAGGAAACGTCATGATGAAACAGTCACTTCATGACTAATGCAACCACAAAAAAGCCCTAAAAATCGCTGAAGAGCCGCAGACCCAAGTAACGGATGCCACGTGCACATGTATTAAATAGAAGTGACATACGACATGTTGGTTCTAGAGAAGACGTAATGATACATGGGAAACGGCAGCAAAAATTCCCGCCATAAATACAACTTCCCAAATATTCAATTGCAGAATATTCGGCGAGTGGGTGGACTATCTGTATTGGTAAAAATAAATATGACACGTGGATTTATATGAGTGGTTGATATGAAAAAACACATGGATCAATAAGAAAGCGACAGTTGGAGAGATGCATTAAAAGAGGCACGAGTCATAATAGATATGAGCAAATCACTCATGAGAGGAGAAGATATGGTTGCTCAAGTTTAAGTGATTACATGAAGAGGTGCCGGTGGAATGAATCAAGACATTAAAAAGGAAAGATTCGTGAATCATAAATTAATGAGCATGAATGATCTTGAACGTTACAGAATCTCATGAACAGTTACGATTACCAATTATAACGTCTCATTAATATCATTAATGATCAAAATGATTCGGTCATAAAAGGGGAAAGACGTACTTATAGATTCCTATAAAAGGGAAAGAGATATCATTTGTGCATACTCGTTCTAATTATTATTGGAATACAATTACTTTCTTTTCCTTACTATTGGTTATTTTTGCTATCTCGTATTCTAATTTCCTTTCTTATCACTAAGTAAATAGAGAATTTCTTGATTATCAGTAGTCCGGGTGCTTCTTAAAATAAACTTTAGCCAAATTACACAATTTTTAGTTTAACAGTCCCACCGTTGTTCCTATATGCCAAAATCTCATACAAAACTTTAGAAAATCACTTATTACAATCTTGGATAATTTTAGCTTTAATTAGCACACATGCTTTTCGAAGAAAACCTTTTATAAAATAGGAATTTTCCGGTTACCTCGAGCTACATTAGTGAAATAGTGCTAAAAGGTCAATTTCGTGCTCACAATGCTCAGTCTACAATATTAATTACTATCCAACATAGCCACAAATGTTAGGTTTGGACCTAAGCCAATGTCAACCTAACTCCATCACATGGCCATAAGATTGTTTGTTTTTTTATAAGCAGGGATCTATTATATTATACTAATGATATAAGGTAGTAGCTACATAGACCGAGTCTCCCAACGGGGCATTATCTACTTGGCTATTACAAGGCATTGAAAAGTCACGAAGGACATTGTTTTTTTCCAAAGGAAGCAAGCTTAGTACATTCATCCTTCCTAATATTCTTAACTAGATAGGTGGTAGCTTCATAATCAATTGTTAAGATGACAATTATAAAATATGGTGGGTAATTCAATGTTCCGAGATCCCTGCCATTGTTTCCACGGAGTGCATCTTCAGCGAGCTTATGTGTTGGTTTGTTGGCCTCTCTGGAGTTGTACTCCACAGTTTAAACTTTCACTTGGTGCATCAATAACCGCAATCATGAATAATGTTGTTAAGTAAGGTGTACCCATATTGTAGACAATTGATGACATATGTGGAGTCTGTCTCCACATTGATGTTGGTAAGACCCTATTCCCTTGCTAGTTGTAGGCCTCTCTTTAGTGCCATAAGTTTTGCATGTAGGGGAGATAGACCATATGAAGAGCTATGGAATCCCAGCACCCATATGACATTGCTATCTCTAAATAGACCACCAAAGCCACACCTGGATATAACATTATTGAAGGAATCATCTATATTAAGCTTAATATGGTTAACAATAGGCTTGATCCATTTAATAGAAATATGGATGCATTCTTGAAGCATAGATTTTTACAGTAAGGAATGTGTATTCAATTACTAACTTGTAAGGATATTGTATGTATGATTTGTTTGTAGTGTTGTTATTCCTGTTAGTCAAAATTTACCATATCCCAAAGGGGAACGTATCATGTCAATCTATATGGCATTTTCTTAGAGAAGTGTGAGAGTCATGAATATTTATCAACCATTGATTAGACGAGTTGTAGCCACTCGTGTTGATGCCTAATTGAAGCTAGAAGTCTTTGACTGTTGAGCAGTGCATAAAGATGTGGGTAATACTTTCTTTCTCATTTTGCAAAAGGAGCAAGTAGGATCATTGTTAATTCCAATGTAGTTTAAGTAGGTTCCAGTAGGAAGTTTGTTGTGAAGGCATTTCCATAGGAGGAATTTTATTTTGTTTGGACATATCAAGTCCAAAATCCAATTGAAGTTTTGAGTTATGTTGGGGTGGTTGTCCAGGAGGTTATAGCAAGATTTACTAGTAAAAAGCTCATTTGTGGTTAGTGACCATATTGGAATGTCACAATTGAAGTTGTTAGGAGTGGTAGCTTTAATCTTGTATAGTAAAGAAGCATGGATTTGTAGAGAGATTTTTGACCAGTCCCACTGGTTGTTAATCCATAAATCCTTAATAGAGAGTAAATTTTCATTCTGAGCTAAAGGACCCTGAATACATTGGCGTAATGGAGGACTTTGGTGGATCCAGCAATTGTCCCATACATTTAGAGAAGAGAGCTTCATAGGGGATCCAAGTAATCCTTTTGCTACAAATCTCCCACCCTTGGATAATACTTTTCCAGATAAAGGAGCCATTATTACTATTATTTCTATTACCATGCAGTTCGTGGATAATCTTAACCCAGGGTGAGTGGGCATTTTCTAGAAGTCTCCAAGCAAGACTAGATAGGTTAACTAAGTTCTTTTTTCTAGCAGAACGAATTCCTAAACCACCCTCTGTCGATGCCCCCTTTTCCTCGGGAAATCGGAATCAGGTTTACGACATTCGGGAAGACAACTCTATTCCCATTTGGGAATTGGGTTTTGGATTTTTGGAGAGTCGCCACCTAATGATTATAGTGCATTAGTACATTTTTTAGAAGAATTAAAGATGAAAACCAGAGTTTGGGTAAGGGCTTGAAATTATCTCGAGGGGAAGGTGTTAGGCACCCCTCAAGATCTACTAGTATGGTTCCCGACCATGCTACAATTGTGACTTTAAATGCAAACATGAATAAAAAAGCAAAGTATTGCAAATAAGAAGCATAAAAGGGCTAAATGGAGTGCTGAAATTCAGGAAAGAAACAATTTTATAAAAGAGATACGCAAGTAAAGGGAAGGGGTCAAACAATTGGTGCAAGCAACGTGTAAGAAACAGAAATTGAAAGTGCAACAGCTTTTTAAAATTTTGAAAAATTGTTAAGCTAATAAAGAGGGAGGGGGTCCTAGGTTTATATATTACATGGATCATTCGCACAATACTGGTACCAAATTGTACGCATAGTGTTATCGTGTAATCATAATCTCCATGTCTACCCTTCCCAACCCGTTTAAGGTATTAGAGCGCGGAATGGTATCTCTTACTTATTGCATGATATTACCCGTCCCCATCCTATTAGTCCTGGAGGCAAATGGACTACTAATCCTAAAGGGAAAGGGGTTTCGGGCTTTTAGAAGTTTCAAAGGATAAAATGCTAAGGCGTCAATCAAAACAAATAGTTGCAAATAGAAGGGGAAACAGAAAAGCAAGCAAGGCTCAAAGATGCCTCCATAAGTCATTGAAAATCACAGAGTTTAGCATGTCTTTCATGAACTGATTTTGGTCTTATTTAAATAAAGCGATGAGCAGACTGGTTCAACGCATATTTTTAGGTGAAAAGTCTACATTAGGCATACTCGAATGCAGTTGTTTGAAAACTGATCTGATTGACTTAAGGGTTAATTAGAACTAGGTGTGACATATACTGATTTTAGAAACAGATGCACATACTAACTGGGGTTACTGATTTTAGCGAGACAATACAAGTTTACAGCTAGTATTATCTCTATTTAGATTCAAAACTTCCTATAGGCATGCTTTCTAGATGAATAATGATTTGGACACCCTTTAGACATTAACAACATCCTAGGAGCATGACTTCAACATGCAATTTTTATTATTATTTACCTACAAATAGTTTGCCTAATGTCATTTGCAGAATGCATCAGTTTGATAGACCGTGCTTTATATGAAATTGCAGAACAATTAGGAACTAACCTATATGCAGGATATCTATGCGTGTTTGCAGGAATTAAAGAATAAACCTATGAGCATGATTTCTAGACGTGCGTTTTGCAGAAATTAAAGTTTAGAAACCTATAAGCATGATTTCTAGGTGGATATGCATAAATGAAAGTTAAACCTATAGGCATGGTTTCTATACGTGAGTTTGCAGAAATAAAAGAAAATTTAAACCTATTGGCAAGATCTCTACCCTTGGTGCAGAAAGTAAATCTTATCCCCCCTTCTTTACTAAATTTCCCAGAGTTTTATACAAATTATTACAATCCAAACGAAACAACTAAAGTAATAAAAATACATCAGAAATCCTCAGTTGCATCCAAGGAACCTAATCCAGACTTGAGGCCAAATAATATGAGATTGAACCACTTCCGAGATCCAGATTTCCAAGCCTTTTCTTATCTAAGGTGTTTCAGAGATCCAAGGGATTTCAGGAACCCCAGGCAGTGCATACACACAAGTTATTCATAAAAATTGAGTTGTTCAGTATGAAAGAGCCATCCCTTATGTGTCCAAGTTCAGAGGGAGCTCCAGGGTCCCAAGGCAAGGCTCACACAAGAGGGCAGAACTTAAATTCTAGGAGTTGAGTGTAAGTGCAATAGAAAGGGTAGGAGGACTACCTGGGCAGGTTGGTGGTCATGCCCAGCCACAATAAGACTGGCATACCCCCTGACCAACTTATGATCAAGAATTTAGGGAGTACAGACCTACTGGAGGTCAAGCCATGGCCTGAACAGTAATCAGAAGTACTGGCAGGCCATGGCTATTACTCAGCATACACACAATAGGGAATGGGGATGGGAAATTGACAAGCTTAGGACCCCAAAAGGGTCCAGTTCATAACCATGGACAATGATTTCGGGCATTGGCATGTTTCTAAACCATAACTTAAGGCATACAAAGGGGATGTGAGGGTTTGGGATTCATAAAGTATCAAATACATGACAAACAACTAACAGGATGCACATGTAAATTAAACATTGAATTACAAGGGAAGGGAAACATGTTACAACGTGCTAGAAACAAATATTAACTAAAGTAGGCAGAAGTAAAACACATTGTTGTTGAGACATGTAAATTAACTGGGACATACCAGTAGAGAAGCAAAAAGTGCAGAAGAAAGTAGAGTAAACAAAGTCCACAGCAGCACAAGTAGCAGAAAGAGGGAGAGAGTTTTAAGTGAGAGTGATTTTTGAACTCAGACTACTTTCTGTGTTCGTGTGTTCAAAGAAAAGGGAGGAGAGTATTTATAGCATTGAAAACATGTAGAGAAATAAGGTAACAAGTAAAAATCTATCACAAATATGGTATGGTCATAAATCAGAATCAAATTAGTATAAGACTCCCCTTCAATCAGGGGATTCTTTATTCAAACGGATACTAACAAGATTTAAATAAGAAAAGGGAGAATAAACCTTGTAAATAGAATGGTTGTTGCCATAAAAGAAGCAGTAAGGTAATACAATTGGCAACTAAGTCTAGGTACAGGGTTTGAAATTATTTTTGGAAAGATTCAGGGAGGCCAATCAAAGGAAAAGAATCAATTCCCCCTTAACAGGCGAGTAAAAATCAGAATTTCACTAAGGAAAAGTTTTGAAAATTAATCACAAGTTTTTGAGAATCAATCACAAAAGGAAATCAGTATATATAAATGAATGCACAAGTAATAGTCACGTGAAGCCAAGTTATGGCAAAATAACAGCATATAGTGGTAACTAAAAGGAAGACATTCTAAGCATGCTAGTCAAGTTTCAGGTTTAACAATAGAGAAGAAGATCAGAAGCATGATAAGAACTCAGAACCAAAATTGAAGCACACTGCAATTTCAACAAACGAGTTGCGCAAACAACTTCAAAGAAATCGAATAATACCCAAAGAAACTAGGGTTTTCAAAAATTAAACGGGTTTAGAGAAGATAAGCAGACAAACAAATAAACAGGTTCAGAATCTCGGATAAACCCCAAAATTAGGGTTTTCGCTATGCTAACTCAGATATAGAAGAAGGTAAATCAAGCGAATAACAAACAGAAACTCAAACAAAATCCCAAAATTAGGGTTTTCAACATGCTAACTCAGATATAGAAGAAGGTAAATCAAGCGAATAACAAACAGAAACTCAAACAAAATCCCAAAATTAGGGTTTTCAACATGCTAACTCAGATAAAAAAATAAGGCAAATCAAACAACCATTAACAAACAGACCAAGAAACGCAAATAAAATTCCCAAGAAAATTAGGGTTTTCAACATGCTAACTCAGATAGAAGATAACACAAACAAAACACAGTAAAATATGTCGAGAATCAGAGAGGAGATTCGAGATAAAATAACTTGAAACCCTAGTTGAGGAATAAAGAATTTTTGAAAGCAAAAACTAAAGAATCTTCGAGAAAAACGCATAGAAGGTTCACACACACATAGATCCAGAACAGATCTAAAATAAATCGAAGGAACCTTAGAGATAGGGTTTCATAAGAAACCCAGGTGACGAGATAGGCTTTGGAAACCATCGATCTGAGCAGAGAAGTCGAAGATCGAACTCAAATAGCCATGACTGGCCGGACAAAGGTTGAAGACGACCGAAGAACAGTCATCGAATAAAGGCTTGGTTGGACCCCTTCAAGATCTAGTCATTGGACCTTTAGAAGTGAGCACGCAGAAGCCATGAGAGGCTAGTATAGGTCTCCGATGAGCTTGAGAAGCCATAGATTAGGGCTTCGATGAGAGGCGGCGGCTAGGGTTTAAGGTAATGTTGAGAGAGAGTTGAGAGAGGAGGGGATTCAGAGATGGCGGTCGAGAGAAATGGGGTAGGGTTTTGGGGTCATTTGAATTAAAAAAAGGAAAGGAAAGAGGGGAGTCGTTGATCTAAAGGATCAACGGCTGGGATTGAACGGGTTAAATAGGGAACGAGTTTGTGTATGATAGGAAAGGGTATGGGTCGGATAGGCGTGTTAATTGGGCTGGGTAATTGGGTTTCAAATTGGGGCTGAAATGGGGTGCCAAATTGGCTAAAATTGAAATACAATAAGGCCAAATCGTAAATAGCCAATTTTCCCCTTTTAATTTTATAAAAATAGCAATACTGATTTTAAAAATAAATTAAATATACTGGGTAAATAAGTATTATATAAATATTAGTTAAAAAATGCTGGGATTAATTATAAAAGTAAAATGTCATAAATTACAAGATAGGCTATAATTGCAATTATATGCAATTTAGCTTTAAAATACCAAATAAATTTGTAAAAAAATATGCGAAAATTACTTTAATTATATTTAGATGTAAAATGTGAAAATAAAATGAATTGTTCACCAAAATGAGAATTTTGGGGATAATTATTGGATTTTGTTGTGTAAAAATAGGCAATAAATTGGTTTTAACAAATCATTAAAAGTGTCAAAGCTCTTGGATGTTCTTATATATGCACCAATATGATATTTTAGAAATATTTGGGTATAAGAAATAATTAAGGAAAAAATTGGGTATCAACACCCTCTTTCTTTTGCATGGTGATAGCGCCCCAATTGATTAGGTGACGCTTTTTGGAGGTAGAAATAGTGCCTTATAAGAAATTACGTTGAATTTTGTTAGTAATTTTTAGGGTTTAGGAGGGCAGTAAGGAATATTGCATGATGTGGTTGTGGAGAAAATTTAGGCAGGAGGTAGCTAAGGTGCATCTCACAGCCATTGTAAGGCAATTTGATTTCCAAGCAGCTAGTCTGGTTAGCATGTTATCAATAACAAATTGAAAATCAAGCGCTCTAGGTTTGGATAGTAATTGAAAAGCCTAGATATTTACTAAAGGAGTGACAAATGTTCATTTTAAGGACATTAGAATATTGTTACAAACATTCCTATGGCAGTGTTTGGACACAACAATTTTAGACTTTGCTCTATTGATGGATTGCCCAGACAGGGAGCAGAAGAGGTCAAGACAATGCTTGATATTATGGATGGTTTTATTGTTAATTCTATCCATTAAGGTAAGGTCGTCAACAAAGAATAAATGCGATAAATGGTAATTATTTTTTCCTATGCTTATGGGGTCCTAGTGTTTTATGTCAACACTATGATTGATGAGAGTGGATAACATCTCCATACATAGAATGAACAGGTATGGGGACATAGGGTCCCCTTGCCTGATACCACGTGATGGAACAAAATAGTCAGTTTTAGAGTCGTTCGCAAGGATTTCAATCCTATATGAGGTAATATAGTTCATAATGAGCTTAGTAATATTGGTGGGAAAATTAAAGAAGCGGAGGGTTCTGTAGATGAATGACCATTCAAGGCAATCAAAAGCCTTAGCTAGGCCAATTTTTAGGTCATATTATGATCCTCCTCCCACCCCCCAACCCCCCTACCCCCGATATTTGGTCATTTTGGGCAAGAGCTCTTGAATGATAATAGCATTGTCGCATGCCTTCCTATTTTGAATGAAACTAGATTGAAACAAGCTAATGAGGTTGTTCAGGAAAGGCTTTAAGCAGTTAGAAATAGTTTTAGTAATGATTTTGTAAACAATGTTACAAAACCCAATTGGCCTAAATATTTTTAGATTGTTTGCATTAGGAATTTTTGGAATGAGGTATATGAGGGTGTCATTAATACCTTCTAGAATTTTCCCACTAGTGAAGGCATTTTTACAAAGATCGATCACAGGGTTTTCAATAATGTTCTGATAATTTTGGAAGAAAAAGGGGTGAAGCCAATCCAGTCCTGGAGCTTTGTAGGGTTTAAAGGAGAAACAGGCTTGGATAATATTCCGACTGATTGCAAAAGGTTTTCTTACGATCCCTAATTTTTACTCATCTGTTTAAAATTAATTGATTCATTTCCTTTACTGTGATGTTTTACCTTGCTGAATCCTTTCCCAAAATAAGCCTATTTCGTACTTAGACTTGATTATTTACTTCATGCTTTTACTACCTTTTTTTATGGCAATAATCAATCTGCCCCCGAACTGATTTATCCCTTTAATTAGCACTTGGGTTAATTGATTCTGAATAGTGATTGTTTCCATATTTGTGTTTAAATTTTACTTATTACCTTATTTCTCACTCGTTTTCAAAAACTATAAATACCCTACTCCCTTTTCTTTGAACACACACGAATAACTTGAGTTCAAAAATCACTCTTACACTTAAAAGCTCTCTCTTTCTTTACTGCTACTTGTGTTGTTGCTTTGGCTAGCCGGCTGAAAGCCAAGGCTAGACTGTGGACTCCTTTTTGCTCTACTTTTCTGCACTTTGCTTCTCTACTGGTATGTCCTAGTTAATTTACAAGCTTCAACAACAACAACATGTTTTTCTTTAATTACTCCAGTTTGTCATTCCTGTCTACTTCTATTCATGTTTCTTCAGTCAACATATGTTTCTACCATGCTGTAATATGTTCCCTTTCACTTGTAATTTAATATTTATCTATGTGTGCATTCTGTCAGTCGAGTGTTATTTGTTTGCTACCTTATGAATCCCAAACCCTCATATCCCCTTTATATGCTTTAAGTTATGGTTCAGAAACATGGCAATATTTGAAATTATTCTCCCTGGATATGAATTGGACCCTTTGGGCCCTAAGCTTTGTCAATTTCCCATCCCTATTCCCTTATTGTGTGTGCTGAGTAGCAGCTTTGGCCTGACAATATTTTTAGTTATTGCTCAGGCCATGGCTTGACCTACAGTAGGTCTTTACTTTCTAAATGCTTGATCAACAGGTTTGGTCAGGGGTGTGCTAGTCTACTTCATGGCTGGGCATTACCACAAGCCTGCCTGGGTAGCCCCTACCCCTTTTATTGGCACTTGCAGTATGCTCCTAGAACTTAGGTTCTTCTCCTCTTGTGTGAGCCTTGCCTTGGGACCCTTGAGCTCCCTCTGAGCTTGGACACATAAGGGCTGTCCTTTCCACACTGCACAACCCAATTTTTGATTAACATCGTGGGTGTATGCACTGCCTGGGGTTCCTGAAATCCCTTGGATCTCTGAAATACCTTATATGAGAGAAGGCTTGGAAATCTGGATCTCGAAAGTGGCTCAATCTCATATTATTAGGCATTAAGTCTGGATTAGGCTGCTCGTATGTAGCTGAGGATTTCTGATGTATTTTTTTTGTTCGAGTTTATTTCTTTTGGGCTGTAATAACTTGTATAAACTTAGGGATTTAGTAAAAAAAGGGGGATGTGATTTATTTTTATGCACTAAGGGTAGAGATCATGTCTATAGGGATTTGTTATGATTTATGCAATTTCACGCCTAGAGATCATGCATGTAGGGATTTGGTTATGGTTTCTACTATTTCACGTCTAGAGATCATGCCTATAGGGATTTGTTATGATTTCTGCAAGCTCAAACCTAGATATCATGACTATAGGGTTAACTCCTAATTTCTGCAAACTCATACCTAGATATCATGCCTATAGGGTTAATTCTTAACTTCTGCAACTCACGCATAGAAATCATGCCTATAGGGTTAACTCTTAATTTCTGCAAATACACATAGAAATCATGCCTATAGGATTCACTCTTAATTTCTACATCTCCACGCATAGATATCCTGCCTATAAGATTAACTTCTAATTGTTCTGCAAATTCATATAAAATACTGTCTATAGATTACTGCATTCTGCATTTATAAGCATTATTAGGCAAACAGTTTGTAGGTTTAATAATAAAAGCTGCATATAGATACCATGTTCATAGGACCTTTTATTGAGGTCTGAAAAGGTGTCAAAATTAGTACATGTATAGAAAGCATGCCTATAGGAAATCTTGAATCTGAATAAAAGCAATGTCAACTGCTGAACTAGTATTGTTCTGTTAAAACTAGTAACCTTTTCTATAATCAGTTTGCGTCTTTCTAAAATCAGTAGATATCACGCCTAGTTCTAACTAACACTTAGACAAAAGGAATAATCAATCAGATCGGTTTTAGTCAACTGCATTCGAGCAAGCCTAATGTAGACTTTTCGTCTAAAGATATGCGTTGAACCAGTCTGCTCATCGCTTTATTTAATTAAGACCAAATCAGTACGTGTAAGACATGCTAAACTCTATGACTTTTTGCTAATTTATGGAGGCGTATTTGAGCCTTGTTTGCTTGTCTGTTTCCCCTCTATTTGCATTACGTGTTTTGATTGACGCCTTAGCATTTTGTCATTTGAAAACTTCTAAAAGCCCCAAACCCCTCTCCCTTTAGGATTAGTAGTCCATTTGCCTTCGGGACTGATAGTATTGGGATGGGTAATAGCATGCAATAAGTAACGATACTACTCAGTGCTTTAATACCTTAACGGGGTGGGAAGGGTAGACATGGAGATGATGATCACACGATAACACTATGCGTACAATTGGGTACCGGTGTTGTGTGGATGATCCATGTGATATATAAACCTAGGACCCCCTCCCTCTTTATTAGTTTGTTATTTTAGAATTTCAATAGTTGTTCAGTTTTCACTTTCTTTTCTTTTACTTCAATTCTTTACACCTGTCACGAAAAATCTCCCTTTTAATTGTCTGAATTCTAGTATTGTTTCTCCCTAAACTTCCGCTTCTTTTACTTCTTTTAAGTTACTTGTATCAATTATTTGACCCATTTCCCCTTTACTCGTATACCTTTTCTATAATTATAAAATTACTTCCTTCCAAATTTCAGCACTTTTGAACCTTTTGTGCTTTTATTTGCAATCATTATGTGAAAGTTTCCTCGCATTTGCACTGCTTTCTTGTCTACTTGTTTGTTTGTATTTAAAGTCACAATTGTAGCATGGCCGAGAACCACACTTGTGGATCTTGAGGGGTTCCTAACACCTTCCCCTCGAGATAATTTCTAGCCCTTACCGAAACTCTGGTTTTTCATCTCAAATTCTTTTTTAAAGTGTCCTAATGCACTATAATCATTAGGTGGTGACTCTCCAAATCCAAAACCCATTTCCCAAACGGGAATAGAGTTATCTTTCCTAAATGTCGTAAACCCAATTTCTCGCTCTCTGGAGGGAGGGAAAAAGGGGGCGTCAACAATGCCTAAACTCGCTCCTTTAACATTCAAGGATCTATTAATAAATTGGGTCGAAGTACCTAGATTAGAACCGTTCAATACCTAAAGTTCCTTTTCTGCTTCTGTTACCATCCCTGGGCTAAAGTCTGCCACAAAATCTGCTAAACCATGAGATTTTATCGCAGTTTTAGGTGGATATGTAATATCATCTTCACTTAGTTCTATGACCCGTTTGGCTAATCTACCTGATAATTCTTGCTTATGTAATATATTTCGTTAGGGGTAAGCGGTCACCACAAAGGTAGGGTGACATTCAAAATAAGGCTTCAACTTTCTAGATGCCATTATTAATGCTAGAGCAAGTTTTTCTAAATGAGGATATCGAGTTTCAGCATACAATAAGGACTTGCTAACATAATAAATTGGAGATTGTTTACCTTTGCCTTCCCAAACTAATACTGCGCTTACCACCACTTTTGAAACAACCAGATAGATGAGTAGCCTTTTTCCGTCCATAGTTTAGCTAGCAACGGTGGGTTTGACAAGTATGCTTTTAGATTTCTAAGTGCTTGTTGGAATTCCCCAGTCCACTAAAATTGGCTTTGGTTTTTCAATACTGAAAATAACTTAAAACTTTTCTTCGAAGATTTAGAAATAAACCTCCCTAATGCCGCTATCCTACCTGTCAACCTCTGCACCTCTTTTTTGCTCGTGAGTATAACCGCTCTCTCTTTGATGGCTTTAATCTGTGTCGGATTTACTTCAATTCCTCAGTTAGAAATAATGAAACCTAAAAACTTACCTGAAGACACGCCAAATGCACATTTTTAGGATTTAAATTCATATTGAATATGCGGAGAATCTGAAATGTATCCGACAAATGTTGGATGTGATCCGCCGGCTGTGTTGACTTGACTAACATGCAGCAATGTAGACTTCCATGGTTTTTTTCCAGATGTTCCTGAAACATATTCGTTACTTACCTCTGGTACGTGGCTCCAGCATTCTTTAGACTGAAAGGCATGACTTCATAACAGTAAGTCTCCCTGTCTGTAATAAAGGAAGTTTTTTCTCATCTAAAGGATCTATTTTTATTTGATTATATCCTGAGTAAGCATCTAAAAAACTCAACAATTCATGTCCCGTAGTAGCATCAATTAGTTGATCTATGTGTGATGAAGGAAAAGAATCTTTAGGGCAAGCTTTATTCAAGTCAGTATAGTCTACACAAACTCGCCACTTACCATTCTTTTTGGGTATCACTACAATATTAGCTAGACAATTAGGATATTTTACCTCTTGGATACACCCGATTTTTAAAAGCTTTTGTACCTCTTCCTGAATCACCTGGTTTTTTGAAGGATCCTTGTTTCCCTTTCTTCTGTTTGACAGGTGGGTGTGTTGGATCTTCATTCAACTTATGGGTCATCACCTCCGGGGGTATCCTGTCATATCTAAATGCAACCAAGCAAAGCAATCTGCATTAACTTTTAAGAATTCAATTAACTTACCTTTCATCTCTAGGCTCAGGTTGGTTCTGATGTAAACTTTTTTGTCCAACCAATGTACAAACATCATCACAGCTTCGAGTTCCTCAATTGTTGTTTTAATGTTTTCGTTCTCTTCTGGCTCTCGAATACTATCAAGCCTTGAGTTTGCATCCGTCCATCCATCTCCAGTTGAGGTTTGAGTTGTTAAACCCTCAACATAATTCTGTAATTGCTATTTTCATTTGTAGTGTCATTTTGTATGCTTGAATCTGCCACTGAATTGATACTTCTAGAATCCTGTTGATCACCACAAATTTGTCTAATTCCCCATCGCAAATGGAACTTAATAACCTCATGCAAAGTAGACGGTACAACACCCATCTCGAGAATCTAAGGTCTGCCGAGAATCATATTGTACGCCATGTCCATATCTATCACTTGAAATTTCGTATCCTTGACTACTCCTGCGAATGTGGTGTGAATTATCTCCACTTTTGTAACAACGCTTGAATTGTCAAATCTATATAAGGTGCGTGCTTTGGGTACCAATTTGTCATAAACTTGCATTTCATTTACCACTCTTAAAAGATTGGTATTTACAGAGCTACCTAGATCAATCAAAACTCGTTTCACATTAGTATCATGTACAAGTAAAGATATTACTATGCATCATTGAATGGGATCATCACGCTATCTGCATTTACATCATCAAATGTTATAATATATTTTTCCAAAACTTGGAGAACTCCCTTTTCGTGGGTGACTATGATTTTTGACACCTTTTTTGCAGCCGTATATGTCACATCATTGACCTTCTCCCCTCCGCTTATGAAATTAACCATTCTTTTCGGTGACGGAGATTTTTGTGGCTCCTGTCTATTCTTCATATATGCTTTCTTACCCTTCTCACTAAACAAACCAGTTAAGTAACCTTGTTTTAATAAGTGCTCTACTTCACCTTGTAGCAATCTACAATCTGCTATTTTATGATCGTGATCATTATGAAACTCGCACCCGAAATTTGGGTTTCTTCTGCTGGGGTTCAATCTCATTTCTTTTGGGCACTGCAACTTATCTCCATGCTTATTAAAATAGCTACTAACTCGGATGTACTAACATTGAAACTATAACTACCAATCTTTTCTTCTGTATTTCTTTCATTGTCCCGCGTGTTTCGCTCATTTTCAAATTTGGATGGCAAAACCGGTTCTTTGTCCCATGAACCGGAACTGTACCTCGGGTTCTCCTATTAAAAACGTGAATCCCTTCCTGTTGGTCCCATAGAAGGATCATACTTGTTCTTATGGGACATTTTTTTAGTTTTTGGTCGCCTCGAACTTACTCTTTCATCTCCCCGTGACCGAGTTATAGTATCTTCTTCTATCCGTAGCTTCGTACTATACCTGTTGTAAACATCATCCGAAGTTGTTTCGAGGAATTCTGTAAGCTTTATTTGAGTCTCTTGTGGCTTCTGAGCTTTTTTAATTTAGGTTACTTGCAAATGCCATAGCCGCCCGATTGCCAGGTATACGTGGTAGCATCATTCTTTCACCGCTGGAATCTATCCACGAATTCCCTGAATAACTCCATATCTCCTTATTTTATCTTGAAGATGTCCTCCATCCTCTTTTTAACTTTTTGAGCTCCCGAGTGTGCTTTTATAAATGAATATACAAGCTCAGCAAAAGAATCAGGAGAATTTTCATGTAAAAGAGGATACCATGATAGTGCTGCTTTTGTGAGTGTTTAACCAAATGTTTTGACTAGCACTGACTCAATCTCTTGCTTGTTCAAGTCGTTGCCTTTCACGCCAATTGTAAATGCAGTTACATGATCTCGTGGATCGGTTGTACCATCATACTTTAGGATATCGGACATCTTAAACTTTTTTGGAATTGGCAAAAGAGCGGCACTTGGCTTCCATGGTTGTTCAGAATATTTATCAATATTCACCCCTTTGATTACGGGTGGAACAATAGGTATCTGATATATGTGATCGTTATGCTCCTTGAGCTTTTTCTGCAAAGTTAGTACTAAAATTTGTAAATCAGAATTAATTGGAAACCTGACATTCCATCGCAAGATTCGCTGGGAGTTCCTCCACTGCCCGAATTGGTGACTCCTGAGCATGGATTTTCTATGGTTGCCGTGTTATTCGGAAGTGGAGTTAATGGTACAGTTGATAATCCACTAACAAAATCTTGAAGAGAATTGTTAACCTGTTTTGCAATTAGTAGCTTCAATGCTTCATCAATAGCTTGATCATCCCCTTGTTGGTCATTGGCATCTGTGTTGATATGTCAGGTGACCCTTCTCGGGACTGTTGAGCAGAGTTTTAGGGTGAAGGGAGTGGAGTTACATCCCTTTGTTGATTCAGCTGGTTCAACTGGCTTTGTTGATTTTGTTGGTTGTTGTCGTTAGTAGTTGACATGATTTTTTGACAGAAAAAAGAATTTGGAAAGTGAAAAGATTATCAGATTTCCGGTAACGGAACCAATTTGTTTAACCAAAAATTTTGTAACTCGGTCAAAGCTTATTTGAATAAGTACTCGGGCTACTGATAATCAAGAAATTCTATATTTATTTAGTGATAAGAAAGGAAATTAGAATATGAGATAGTAAAAATAGCCAATAGTAAGCAATCGAAAGTAATTGTATTCCAATAATAATCAGAACGAGTCCGTAGAAATGATATCTCTTTCCCTTTTATAGAAGTCTATAAGTACACTTTCCCCCTTTGACCAAATCATTATGAGAATTAATGATACTAATGAAACGTTATAATTGGTAATTGTAAATGTTCATGAAGATTCAGTAACGTTCGAGATCATTCATGCTCATTAATCGATGATTCATGAATCTATCCTTTTTAATGTCTTGATTCATTCCCGGTACCTCTTCATGTAACCACTTTAACTTGAGCGACCATATCTTCTCCTCCCGTGGGTGAGTTGCTCGTATCTATTACGACTTGTGCCTCTTGTAATGGATCTCTCCAATTGTCGCTTTCTTACTGATCCATGTGTCTTGTCATATCAATCACTTATAGAAATCCACATGTAATATTTATTTTTACCAATACAGGAATGATACGACATTGTTTATGAATTTTTTCCCCATTATGAAAATGTTAAATAATACACTTGAAATGTTATGTTGCTTATAAGATGAAGAATGCTCTTAGACATTGACCTTGTTAGGTGTTTGTCCACATTTTCTTACAACAATGGGTTTTCTATCTCATGAAGGAAAAGACAACATAATTACCATAATTGGGTTTTTCTTTTCCTAGAAGGAAAATATAATTCTTCCATATTTGACTAGTCCCTTTTCTTGTAGGAAAAGCTTTGGAGTTCTATAAATTGAAGATACGTCCTTCTCATTTAGTAGCATCCACAATGTAGCTATATGGTGTTCGAGAGTCGTATTTAGGGGGAGAACTTTACGGGACACGTGTTAGCATATCACTTGTGTTTGCCTTCTCGTGAGGTTGTTCTCTCGATATTTTGTACTCTCGTTATTATACTGGATTGCTCATCTCCGCCATAGATATAGGTCAGTTGATTGAACTACGTTATATGTTTGTGTCTGTTTTGGTATATTTCTCTTTTATTATCAGACTTATAATCATTCAAGGTTTTCTTGCTAGCTTCCACATGACACCTGATTTTTTCGGTCCTAAGAAGTGGTATCAGAGTGAGGTTCAAGGCAGGTTCATCTTGGCAGGTTCAGTTCTAGCCGCAACATATTTGATGATAATCGTAGTTTTTGTCTAAGAAATTTGACTAGTGCACTACGCACATTGATACAAACTTTGTGGCGGAGATTCGTAGATGAAAACCTGTTTAAGGCTATGCTAAGAAGGTGGATCAAGTTTATTTTATTAGAAAATTCAGGTTTGTCCAGATTTTCTTACCATAATTAGTTCCCTATCTCATGAAGGAAAGGAAAACATATTTACCATAATTGGGTTTTTCTTTTCCTAGAAGAAAATAATAATTCTTCCATATTTGCTAGTCCTTTTTCTTATAGGAAAAAAGTTTGGAGTTCTATAAATTGAAGATCCGTCCTTCTCATTCGGTGGCATCCACAATGTAGACATATGGGGTTTGAGAGTCGTGTTTAGGGGGAGAACTTTACGAGATAAGTGTTAGCGTATCACTTGTGTTTGCCTCCTTGTGAGGTTGTTCTCTCGATATTTTATACTCTCGTTATTATAGTAGATTTCTCGTCTTCGCGGTGGATGTAGGTCAGTTGACTGAACCACGTTATATGTTTGCGTCTGGTATATTTCTCTTTTGTTGTCGGACTTATCATAATTCAAGGTTTGCTTGCTAGATTTCTCATGACGCCTGATTTTTTCGATCCTAACATACCTCAGTTAATTACTCAAATCACATAATTTAAACTTGACTTCCAGAAAGTATGAATTCGTAAAGATTCTATGAATGATCTACGATGAAGATTAATATGACTTGCACGTTATAAATGTTGAGATAATTAACCTCGATTATGGAGATAATATGACATATTTGTGTTTGGGAGGATACTTCGCTGATCTGAGTAAGTATTTGCCCTTCGATTGTAGCATACCCTAGAGGCCTAGAATGACACATGCAAGTACATGAAGGTAAGTTCAACCGCATAATTAGCGGTTTACAAAAACCTTTAACAATAGTGTATGTCTGAATTTTGCTAGCTTACCAATCTTGAATATACCTAGGGGTGGTATAATTGATCCGAATTCCAAAGTATATAACCCATTCAAAATTTAACGGGTTAGACAATATTTTATTTCTTGGTGTGTCCTCCAATGATCTGGGTGTAATGATCTGACTGCTCATTTTGCTTTGTAGATCCTCCTTCCCCTAAATAAGACTTCTATATATGATTTAATTGCTTTATGACATACGAGGGTGGTTAGTTCAGAATTTGGAAGGGTTCGGGTTGAAATCAGAATATTTGGTTCCTTAATGGTGGCTAAGTAGGGCTAAGTTTGACCTGAGTCAACATTTTAAGTAAATGACATCAAAATTGGGATTTGACTATTTCAATAGGTTTGTATGATGATTTTGGACTTGAGCGTATGTCCGGATAATATTTTGGATGAACCGGAAGCGTTTCGGCGCTTAGTAGTGAAAGTTGGCACATTGAAGGTTTTAGAGTTCTTTAAATTTGGTTTGAATTAGGATTTAGTTTTACTGAGTCCCGTTTAGGATTCCGAGCCTCGAAATAGTTCTTTATGGTGACTTAAGACTTGCACACAAAATTTGGTATCATTCCGAGTAGTCTAAGTATGATTCAGCGCGTTTGAGGCAAATTGAAAATATGAAGTACATAATTTGATTCAATTTAGTTTTGGGGTGTGATTCTTAGTTTCGTTGTTGTTTTACACGTTTCGAGAGTTTGAGCAGGTCCGTATTATATTTATGGACTTTTTAATGCATTTTGATGGGGTCCCGAGTGGCTCTAGTGTGTTTCGGACCACCTAGAGCTAAGATGAGAAAACTAGATTTTACAGTTCTAGTTTCCTTCTTTGCAAGTGCGGAAAGACCCTCGTGTTCAGGATGAAGGATACGGACTAGGGAAATTTTTGTGCTACGCGTTTGCAGAAAAGAGCTTGCGATCGCGAAGCTCTAGGTCACTGACCTTCGTGTTTTGCATGATGGGGTCTGTATCCGCAAAGGATAAGGCAAGCTGGGTGGGGGTGGCACCGGTTGTCTTCACATTTGCGTAGGTGCCCTCGCGTTCGCGTAGGGCAGGGCAGGTGAGCCTCTGCGTACGCGTGGCCCTGATCATGTTCGTAATGGCCAAATGCTCTAGGCCTGGGCCGTTTGCCTTTCTGAACGTGAGGCCCTTTCCGCGTTCTTGAAGAAAGGGCAGCTGGGCAGAACTTCTTTTAAAAACGGGACTTAGGCTATTTTGAGTTCATTAATTACACTCTTGGGTGATTTTGGAGCTTTAAAGAGGGGGATTTCAACCTAGCTATTGAAGGAAAGTAATTCTTACCCATTATAAGTTTAATATATAGATTATGAGTAGATTTTAACATGTATAATTATGAAAATTATGGGTTTAGTGTGAAAACCTAGGTTTTGATAAAAATAGGATTTAACCACGAAAATGATTATGGAATAGGGTAAAAATTATATATTTGAGTTCGTGAGGTTATGAGTAACATTTATCCTAAAACATTTTCGGAATCCGAGCATGTAGGCTCGGGGTAAATTTTAGGAATCTTCCTATTGGGGTTGGTCAATTACTCTAATAGCTAAATTATGAACTTTTGAACATGTAGTGATTAATTTACACAATATTAAGTACTTTCAGATTGTTCGGCACCGAGTTGAGGCTTTAAAGTGAATTAGAGGCCGGAAAATGAGTTTAGAGACAAGGTAAGTCTCTTTCCTAACCTTGTAAGAGGGAATTTACCCCAATAGGTGATTTAAATTACTATTTACTTCTAATTGTGAGGGATACGTATGTACAGGTTGATGAGAGTTCCTGCGTAGCTACTTATTATACTTATGTCCGGGGAGTAGGACCCATATCATAAAATACTTATATTGTTTGCACCCTACTTGTTAATTAAAGTGCCTAAATATATTGGAACATGATTAAGGAATTGTAAAAGGCCGAATTTTACTTACTTAAGTTTGGCGGGTTATTGGACCGTTAATAAATATTTGTGCTTCTTTGTATATTAGCCTTGTAATAACTTTCATATCGGATGTTCATAAAGTATCCTCTCTTCTTGTGGAGCGGGTTGAATGCCTCGGAAGTAGAACATATGCATATATGTCACGCCTCGAACCTGAGGGGTGAGACCGGCACCCGGTACCTCACCTATCCTTGCGTACCAACTTGCGTCTAAGGGACTCTGAACATATAATGTCATACTTTTGTTATGGGCCACATTGCAAGACAACTTGTAAAGGAAAATATAAAGCTGAACGGAAACTAATGATGACTAACCATCAATATAAATCCGGGCCGACAAGGTTGTCATAACTACTACAGCTAGAAAACCAACACAATATATGTACAAGGCCTATAAGCCCAACATACTACACTAACTGACAGGATATGTCTACAAGCCTTTACTGATGGATGCACGCTGATCAGAACAAGGCCCCGACTTGCCCATATCTCTCTCTCTCTCTCTGTATGCATGTATGTATGTATGTACGTATGCATATATATATATACATATATATATATATACATATATATATATATATATATATATATATATATATATATATATATA